>SNQJ01S0042275.1:74792-84825 GCA_010110895.2 Picea sitchensis | reverse complement strand
GATGGTTTTGGCTCAATTGTAGGGAAAATAAGGTTATAATATCAAATGGGAAATACTTCATATTCCAGCTCATTCCATATCATTGCAAGTTTGTTAACTTCTCCCACATTATTTGAAGTAAGTCTAGATTTTATTTATAATTCATTTATCTAATTGAATTTATATCATTTATGCATGTGCAATTGAATAATTGTTCATTGAAGTAGGATCATAAATTGGGATTGAGTTTGAATGAGTAAGATATTACACTAGTGCAAAAATGTTACATGCTCTTATCAGGAGAAAGATACTGTAGGAAAATGTTTGATGAACATGGATAGTTGATTTACCCTGCCAATTGTAACATGCCATCTTACAATAACCTGCAACTTGAGTCAACAGTATTACACCATGAATTGGATCTCTTTTATGACATGATAGTGGTATGTGGTTGTTCAAAATGTAAAGGGTTGAAGAAGAACCCTCAACGTGTCACATTGTCTCATTATATTAATGATCGACTACCCAAAGTTAATGGTATAATACCTCCCACTATGGTCAATAATCCAATAGGTGATATAGAAAAGACATGTAGGAACACTTTCATATGCTCCTTTTTTGAAAATTTGGAAGCCAAATCAACTATGTTTCATCCTAAATTGGTCAACCCATATCCTTCTGTTGAGTCAATAGAGATTTCTTATATTGATCCAAAGTATGATATCAATACTATACAAAACATCACTACTAGGAGATCAAAAAAGTTGTATGAGCCAAGAGAAAAAATGTCCAGGTAACACCAAAGTTTGTTCAATTGTTGGAAGATAGTGATGACTCCCCTCTTCCTATCCATATGCAAAGTAAGAACCAAACCTGTGACAATTGAGCTTTGTATGGTGCATGGTTGTCGTCCATTTTTGTGCCCAATGTTGGAACCAAATTCTCTTTTTGTGGTAATAGTTATATGACTTCCAAGTCTAAAATATATGTTACAAATCTTGGGTTGTTTATCCTTTCACATGTATTCATTCCTCCCAAACAATCAAAGGCACTTATGTCATTTTGTGGCCCTCTTTATAGTCGATCTGATTACTTGAATTTGGTCAAATACAAACATATCATTTCCATGTATAGTATGTGCATGAATGGTTATGCTTCTGAAAAATTTAGCAGGAAAAACATGTTTTGTATCAACAGTCATCGACGAACTCATGGGAACATCACATGATTCATAAATAGTTGCATGGACTCATTATTTAGAGTAAATTATTCCTTTGAGGAACACTCTAATGACAAAGAGTTGTTTATGAAAATGATGGCATCCAAGTTTGTTGTTGTGCATGCAATATGTAGTTTGTCTCCTGGTGACAAGTTGTTGATAAACTATAACTTTCATATACCACCAACCGCTCATAAAAAATGCCTTGCATTGGGTCTACCTTTAGATGTCCCCTTGGGGCATAAGAAAATTATGATTGAGTAATTGTATTTTTGGATTTTCGATGGAACTAATGTAAATGTGTTGCTTAATTCAACATTTGTTTTATAAAGTGGTTGGTTGCATGTTACAATCATTGCATCAAAGATGGGGACTAAACTCCTTATAACATCAACACATGGACTTTATTTTATTTTATTTATTGAGTTTGCTTAATATTTTTTTTATTTTTAAATATCAATATAAAATTAATTTAACTTAATATTCTTTTAACCTTAACAAATTAATTGTTTTCTTCACTAATGAAATCAAATACTTGCATTTCATTATGAGGAGATTCATAATTAGAAAAATATATAATAGCACCTATATTTCAGTAATTGGGGGCCAAGTATCCCATTTAGATGGGTCATGTGGTGGTTTTCTAGCTTTGTTCATGGCCCATGAGCCATAGAAGCTTCATTTAGAACTTAATTCCCTCATTTTCCTTCTCCTACAATGATCAATTCTCTTAGACCCACTCCTCATTTGAAAAAACTCCTAAGAGTGCCTAAGAGCTTCATTTAGGGTCCCAATTCCTTTAACTTCCCACCCATACCATGATAAAGCCCCCCAAATCATCCCTTGAGTGAAAAACTCCTAATGACACCCATCTCCCACTCAGAGGCCCTGAATCCTATTTATGGCACTTAAGTGGTGGTTCAAGTCCTTGTTCCTGGGCCATAAGACTTAAAAGGTTCACATAGGGTATACACTCATTTTTTTCCTCACTGGGCCATGGTTAAGGGATTGAGATCCATACCTGGTGCATAAGACATCCATTATGGCACTAGTATCCCACTCAAAGACCATATATTCCCTCTATAGGGAATATATGGCAGTTCAAGGTTTGATTAGGGAGTGAAAGGTTCATAGAGAATCATTTTTAAGGGAGTAATCCCGTTATTAAATGCGGCATTTAATTTAAAATGATTGCATAACAAAGTACAACCTTCGAAAGTGTATCCTATTTGTCAAAAGATTATTTTTTTATTCTTAAAAAAAGAAACATCTATATAGACACAACAAAAGTGTATAACAACAAAGTTGTAGATCACTTCAAGATCTTTACAATTATCTAAAGAGAAAAAAAAATGGCTATTGGGAAAAAAAAGTTGTGAGAAAATTGTCAATATTATTTTTCCTATCAAAATATTTATTTTTGTATTATTTTGAAAACAAGAAAATATATATCAAGAAACATATAAACTTAATAAAATAAAAGTTGTATATCTCTTCAAGATCTTTCCAAATATGTAAATAATGCCAAAAATGGATGTTGGGATCCCAAGATGGGGTGACATCTCGCACACATGCGTCGGGAGCAGTTAATACTCCCTAACGCCATCCTTCCTCCCTATATCTTCAGTATGAGAAACATTCAATTGAGGAGGATGGCAGTTCGTCTACATAAGGTGGAAGTTTTAATGGTTCACCCACAGTGAATGTTGAGGTCTCATAGAGAAGGTATGAGATACTAAGAGTCATCAATTTGGTCTTTATGGAGCTTTCCATTGTCATTTCACCTATTTTTATGGATGTAAGGCATGACTATTGCCATTTTTCTTTGGTTTGGTTGTTAGTTTTTCACTCCCCTCCTAGTTTTTTCCCCTTCTTGCATTCTCCTCCCCTTCTGGTTGTCATTTTTTCCCCTACCTTTCCAATGTCGCGTGAGAGAGAAAAACTGAAACATGGAATGGCCTATTACATTTTTGTGGCTAGAGATCACCGACTTGGTCCCTCCTCAACTCCAATTCCAACTCCCATCCCTTTAACAAGCCATGCTTGTCCTTCCTTGGAGATTTACCCCTTGTCTGATAAAAAATGGATGGACGATGACAGTGCCATGTGTTATAGCAAGATTTTCTTCAACCATGCAATTTGCTCAGAAGGCCTTTTCCATTTCCCTATGCATACTTGAAGTCCCTTTTTGCAGTTCCCAGAGCTAAAAATTATATTTTTCCACATATACACGCCCTAACAACTATACAACATGCATATACGCATGTTGCACCATTACAACCCACGTACATCGAGTTTTGTGCCCAAAATTAAAAAAATGGTTTCAAGTTTCCATATCATGTCACGAGATCCATGATCCTTGACCTTCCATATACTGGAAACATTCTGACTCGACCCTTTATTTCCATTTGAAAGCTATAAATGGGCCATATCCAAGGTGTGGAAGAGCAGAGAAGAATTCAACTTTGAGAGAAAAGTTACTCTAGAGAAATTATTCACTTCATATTGAGTCTGCATCCCTTTGTCCTTTTAAGTATGAACACATTGTTCAGCCCCCAAGCTCTTCCCTATTTGATGGAGAACCTCATTGCCTCTCGTATGTGAGCTTGCCTTTGGTGGAGGATTGAAGTGGTGGAGGCCCAGCTGGAAGGGACTTATTTTCTCGGTTCTGAATGTGCCAACACGGAAGTTTGTCATTCATACACTTATGTTGATTACATTTTAATAGAAATACTCTTTTCTTGTCTAATTAATGTCTCACAAATATTTGAATTGTTATTACATGGGTGTATTTGTTATGAATATTGATGGATTATGCTATTATATGTGCTGATTTTATATATTATCACCATATGCTTGCATATCTTGGTTGTTAAGGACAAGTTGCAGGTGTATAGATTTGAGTCGAGTGCTCAATGGTGAACTTCATCGAACATCTGGATGAGGTAGGTAGTTTATCTTGTCTTGTTAGCATGCTTGCTTATATAGCATACTTGAGATTAGAGTTGATTTCTGCAGTAATTTTTGTTTGTTGTGGTTTACCCCTTTCCATAGAGTTATTTTCCTTGTAACACCATGGATTATGTAGAGGAAGAGATTCATCTAGTTCCTCCTCAAGTACCTTCATATTAGCTCTTTTTCTATGCCTCAGAACTTTAGGATCCTCCTCACAATTATGGATGACTGCCTCGGAGAGTCGACCCTGTATCAGATGTGGAAGGTTGTCTGGTTGAGGAAGAGACCCCTCCATCTTGGAACAAGGAAATAATTATGGCAACAACACAACTTGTCAATGCGCCTCAACCTGCTATAGCCTCTGAGCCAGATATGCCAAACACTTGAATTTTCTCAGAAGAACATCTGCAACTTATATTTGACATGAGAAGGGACATGGTTGATCAGCTTCACCATCATAATATCATCATTCGTCACTTGGATGCTCTGTTTGATTCTCTTTCAAGCGATCATGTCAAGAGTAGATGCCTGAACTGCTACCAACCATATGTCTTCACTCCTGCTCTGCCAAAAATTCCAAGTGGCGATGGAACCCCAGGTTCACCTAGTGCTTAGTTTTATTTTATGTTGTTATGCATCAAATTTAAAAATGATCATAGTTACAACTACGTTTAGGACTCATTTTGTTTTCCAGTTTTTCTCAAACATTAAGGCATGAATATTCGCTTTCGAAGGCCACCTATTCTGGTTTCCATATGTATGGCAGAACATGTGGCAAGCTTAGTCATGTGTACTGGTATGTAGATTATTTAAGTCAATAAAAAAATTTACTTACAAAACAAAAAATGGATGTTGAGATAAAATGTTATAGACAAATTACTAAATTACTCTTGATACATTTTAGGGGTGGAAATTTCTTATATAATTTATATAATTTTTTGTTAAAATTAATGTGTTCCCATTATTAATGCATGCACATTTCTAAAGTGCATGAATGTTTATTTTTAATTCTTATTTGGAAAACTTTACAATACTCTGCATGGTAGTTGAAAAGGCATTAAGGGTATTTTAAAAGGACGTGTGCACATTTTGAATAACAAGTACATTTTCATGCGAGAGCATGTACCCAAATTCCCAATTGCCAATATTTTAACCATCAAATTCATGTAGGATCCCTTTTGTTTGTTCCATAAACCACTTCATGATGTTTTCATAAGTTGTGTTTTCATAAGTGATGTTATAATGTTTTTCTCTCTATAAAAGGGTATCAGGGACCCTAGACATGGAATGAGGAGGAACACCAATATAGGGCCTAAAATATGATTTAATGTCTCATGGGCCCTAGATATGGTCCCAAACCCACATAGGCCCTACAAAGGGAACATTTATCCCATGGATATTATATGTTCACCATCATGAGTTTTTCCACACCAATGATGAGTTTGAATGCCCTAGTCATGATTGGAGGATGAAAACAAATGTCTTAGGGCATGATGTAAGATCTTAGAATTCATGGGCCATCATGCATTGGGTTTGAAACCATCACAGGGGAGATTTATTATGAACTTTAGCCATTATAATCCTTTCACACTAGGGACTATATTAGGGCCTAATATGGACCGCATGTGAAAAATAATGTATTTTCCTTTAAAGTTAATGATTTGTGGATTATTCATCATGCAAAGGGCCCTGGAATATCAAATAGGCTCACAAAGGGAATATGGAAAGCATCAATTAGTTAAGGATCTCTTAGGATTAGATGTGGAGGACATATGATAGTTGTATATTAGTTATTAGATAAGACATATGTATTAATAAAATGATTTTGATTACATGATTACAAAAAATATGAGAATGAATATTAGTAATTGTAGAATTTACATAGAACACTAATGTCATAGGATGCATGCACATTATGTAAAATTAAAATTTTTAGGAGGGAAAGTATCATATGTCCATGTTATCTAATGAGTGTATGTCAAGTTTTATTTTTTCCTAAAAAACATGGTGGTGGTTGGGATTGCATAAACCAATTAATTCAATTCCTCATTTCCAAATCATTTGTCATTGTGTTTCATTTTATCAATGTTTTTAAATAGTTTACACAAACTCATATTTGATTAAATTGCATGCATTTAATATCTATTTCTATGGATTCAAAATATATTTTTTTATATTCTGGATGGGGTGTCACCAGGACATAATGACCTGTAACCATATGATTGGAGGTCAAGCCACCTGGTGGCTCAAGCCTCCAAATATTTATGAGGACATCGCTCTTCACACCCTCAACCATCCAAACTACCTCCATAATTGTTTTCTGCAACTCGGGAAGACGCATATGCGCTAGGCGTACAAAACTACTAACGATAGAGATAACTACTCTAGGTAATATCACATTGAAATGGAAATAGATAACTTTCATATGTCATGCTCCAGTGAAAATACCACAATGAGGATCACAATTTCATTACCCTGCATAGGGATGCTCCTAGCTTACATTCACATCAGTTCCAATTGGCTCTGGTTTGGAAATGTAGAGACATATCAACTTGTTGAGATCATAACTCATAGAAGCATCATGGCATACCTACATGAGCAGGCTCTCTCTCATAGAGGTAGTGGCTCTTAGAGGTGTTTGGATCAACATTTTGTAACTCGGGACTTTCCAGTCAGGGGACACTCTCACAAAGAACTGGATTTCCTCTTCAGATACTAGATGCAATTAATGATTCCAACCTATAGGAGGCTTCCTTGGTGTGGGGGTGCCACGTCGAGTGGTTTGATGCAGATGAAAAATCTATCGGATTTTCCCCTCATGAGGCTATTGCGCTAGTTTCGACCCCTGAGACTCAATGCTCAAGCCCGACTGTCCAAGATGGTAATTACAGTGGTGCCCATTCCTTAGGTTCCTTTCTCTCCTAGTCAGAAACATGTACCATTGGTGATTCTCTAGAAAATCAAGGTCTAATAGATGCCATCCTACAACTTCTTTTACAGATTTGCAGTGAGATAGTAGATTTGAAATTTCATATGGAATTAATGGACCAACGAATTTCCTTACTAATGGCTCTGCATGCTATCTTAGCTCATCAATTGACCAAATCTAGATTGTTGGCCCAAGATGCCATCCATATGCATATTCCAATTCATCTGCCTTTAGGCAGTAAGGGCAACTCTCCTTAGTGTGGTCAGGTTCTGTTATATGATTATTAGAAGTTTCTATGCACTATTCATCTGGTCTTTATCTACTTGTGGTCATAGTTAGCAACATAATTTTGTTTCTAGCTTTGGTTTTACTTATGTTTCTTAGAGAATATTTAGACTTTGTTTTAATATTGTCATATTTTTTGACCCTATGGGGATGCTCATATTCTAAACTAAGTTGGAGTTGGGTTGGTTTCCTATTTTGGCAACCCCGTCTCCAACAATTGTATGTTTATATTCTGAACTTCATAGGAGGTAATATATAATTTTCTAACTTGTGTGTGTGTGTGTGTGTGTGTGTGTGTTGAATTGCATGCATTTATAGTTATGTTTTTATTAATTTCACACACACACACACACACACACATATATAATTTTTTATTTTTTTTCCACAGAAAAAAGCGTAATTCTATTCATCTGAAGAGAACCAAATTACATTTTGTAGGTGCATGAAGCATGACCCAATCATTGTTGTTTGTGGAGCCTGATTATCTTCCTGATTTAGAGGTCCTTGCTTTCAGCCCTGTTTATACCCCATGAAGTATTTACACCCCAAAAGTATGTACATTGTTCCACGTGGGGGAATGCAGAGGGGGGGTACCCCCTCTGCGGAGTCCGAGGGGGCTATCCCCCCAGTTGGGGGGTCTGGGGGAAAGTGAGGCCCCAACAGGGGGTTCAAGGGCAGCATCCCCCGATGGGGGTTGGGGGGCGNAAAAAATGTCTTTTCCCTTAAATTTGATGCTTTATGGATTATTCATGATGCAAAGGGCACTATAATATCAAATAAGCTCACAAAGGGAATATGGAATGCATCACTTAGTTAAGTATCCCTTAGGATTAATTATGGAGGACAAATGATAGTTGTATATTAGTTATTTGATAAGACATGTGTATTAATAAAATGATTTTCATTACATGATTACAAAAAATATGAGAATGAATATTAGTAATTGTAGAATTTACATAGAACACTAATGTCATAGGATGCATGCACATTATGTAAAATTAAAATTTTTAGGAGGGAAAGTATCATATGTCCATGTTATCTAATGAGTTTATGTCAAATTTTATTTTTTTCTTAAAAACATGGTGGTGCTTGGGATTGCATAAAACAATTAATTAAATTCATCATTTCCAAATAATTTGTCATTGTGTTTCATTTTGACAATATTTTTAAATAGTTTACATAGACTCTTCTATGTTGAAATTGCATGCATTTATAGATCTATTTCTATGGATTCAAAATATATATTTTATATGAATGTTATTACTTGATTACTTGCATGCATTTATAGATATATTTTTATTAATTCCAAATATATATAAAAAAATTACAAAAATGTAATTGTGTCCTATTATTTTAATATTTTTCATGTAACGTGTATCATAATTTAAAAATATATGTCTATGTTTTTGCAATAAAATTTTAACACAACCATTTTAAAAAAAATGACATTTTCACCTACAAACTAAAAAAAACATATTGATTCTATTAACACCTTTTTAATTTTTTTTATTATTAATATGAAGTGAGGTGCATTTTATAGTCTAATATGACACTTGGCATAAGTCATCCCAATATGATATTTGAAAAAATAATAACATCCCAATTTGGAAGATATTTGTACCATCACTACTCATAAATATACCAATTATACATGTAATTATGAACAATTATTATAATGTTATCAATAAAATAAATGAGAAAATAACATTTCATAAAAATAATTTTATTTGTATACATGTTTAATCAACATATTGTATCTTGCTGGAAGTTAATTAATTTACCTTGAAGAATTGAACATTATATGACATTAATAGTTATAATTTTTTGCAATTACAATCCAAAGTAGACAATTTCATAAAACTAAAGTTAAACATTCTATGACAACTATGAATTCTAATGAGTGATACATAAATTTAATTTAAAAACAAAGAAATCATAAGAGTACTTATAATAAATTTTATAAATCAAACAACAACAACATCAACATCAACATGATTTGAAAAAACACAATAAACATGTGTGCTATATTGTTTATAGTGCACCAGTGCAATTGAAAGCGAACTGAAGTGGTTGTTACATAAAAATGCATCAAGAAACAATTTAATTGACAAAGTAAGTATGGAAACTTCCACAATTAAAGTTTTGCAGAGGTTGGGCTTTGCGGAGGAAATCACTCTTCGATGCCTCTCATATTTAGAGCATGGAATCGATCCTCTACCACTTCCTTGGTGCTTTTCCTCTCATCTCCTCCTCTACAAGCCACTCGAATTTCTCCAAGATACTATCCTCATCATTCCTGTAGCCATAATATAAATTGGCGTTAATTCACTTGTATATTGCATACCTACAACTCCTCTTTTTCCCATTGAGGGGGATAACGAATAGATTGCTGAGGATGGGGAGGAATTTTGTAGCCCCAAAGTATCTGTAACTGGGGCCCTTTCCAGTGGCATCAGATACATCAACTTTGTTCCATTCCAAGTTCATCATCTTGGCCCCTAATTTGGCATAATTAAGACTGCAAAGATCTATGATTGGAGCTTCTCAGTTCCCCTTTTCTCTGTTCAACAAGAAAGGACCTTGGTGGATGTCTTAATAATAACATTGTGTCAATCTCAATAATGACATAAGCTCCATATTGTATATTTAATAGAAATTAAGAAGAA
>SNQJ01S0042275.1:40217-50841 GCA_010110895.2 Picea sitchensis | reverse complement strand
CAATACAAAGAAAATACTTTTCCCTTCCTCTTTTTGGGGTATATTTGATTTTTTTTTGTCTTTTTCAATAATTTTGGAAAAAGAATAAAAGAATGCTATGTTAAAAAGGAGGGATGAGTGTTGCAAACATACAAGTTCAAGGCGCAAGGAAAATAATGATGTTCAAAGTAAGGACACTCGAAAAAAATCCTCCAGGGGCCAAAGGTGTCAAGACACAGAGGCAAAGTGCTACAGGGCTTGCGTATAAGTCATGCTTTAGATGGTTCAGTTGAGAGCAACATGGAGACGACATTAGGCCAAAGACGCAGGTATGAAAATACGATTAATAAAACACACAATGGTAACATCCTTCGATGTAAGTTTAATGATCCCATAGAAGGTAAGCTCAGGGGTTTTTCATATTTAGAGAGTCTGAAAAACGTAAAAGGAGACTCCACTGGGGTACCTTTTTTGAAGGTAGTCTAGTCGGTTCGAAAAAGGGGTAAATTACCATTGAAAAGACGTCTATTCAAAACCATTTTAATGAGTGTGATACAGACAAGATCACTCAGCCATTTTTTCATTGTTAAGGAGTCTGAAAAGCTTAACTATGGACTCCGTCGGGAATGTTCTTCTGGACCATTTTAACGAGTGTGAAAGAATAAGGTCACTTGGGGATCTTTTCAATTTTAGGGAGTCTGAAAAGAGCTTAACTATGGACTCTGTGGGGGTTCCTTTTTCGTACATTTAGTCCCTCAGGCCTGAAAAAGGGTTAAAATGATACTTGGGGGTACTCTTGTAGAGAACTGAAGTTCCTTAGAGTATACCTTTGTTCATATAGTTGGCCATCCAGACCGAAAAAGGGGTAAACTATCGTCAGATAGACGTGACTTCAAATTTTAGTTTAACGAGCGTGAAAGGCCACAAGATTGCTTGGCAATATTTTCATGTTTAGAGGGTCTGAAAAGGGCTTAAAAGAGGACCCGTGTAAGGAATGTTCTTCTGGACCAATTTAACGAGTGTGAAGAAACAAGGTCACTCGGCAATCTTTTCATATTTAGGGAGTCTAAAAAGGGCTTAAAGAAGACTCCATGGGGGATACAACTCATGTATGAAACTAGTTCACGTAGAGCCCGCTGCTAGGCTCAGACCAAGAGTCTCTTCGACAGTCAACTTGGAAAGTCTCCCAAAATGGAAGAAAACACAAACCACGGTGTAAGTCCTCCCGCGGTATAGAAACTGTAGTCATGGCTTCAAGGATAGCCTCATCTGAAGGCAATTCAAAATCTGAGAAATCACACAAACGAGGGTCGATAGTCCCAAAGAGTGAAGTAAACTGACCATACTCCATATGACGATGGAAGTTTTGGCCAGGACTGGAAGAGTCTATCAGCGAAGAATCACGAGCATGAGGGCTTGAGGATCTACAAACAATGAGATCGGACTCAGAAGGATACTCAAGCCCATTTGGACCAAGAGAGGGAAGCAAGGCTAGGAAATCCCTCCTATGGACTAGCACTAAGGGTTTTATCGTGCATGCAGAAATGACCTAAAGATTCTTACTTTTTACCATAATCCCATGCCTAAACCCCCATTACTCATATGTAAATACAAGGCTCAAGTGATTAAGTTCACGTACCTTATTTTTTTTGTTTTATGTCAATCCCTTTTCACGCTTGGTCGTTCTTTGACTGCAACTCTCCTCCCAATGCTGACCTGCATTCACTAAAGACAAACAAAGAACTCCATATGCATTTGATCTATGAACTAATGGGTTAGATATTTAATCAATCATACAATCAATATTCTAATAATGACAATCTCATATGGCGGGACGGGAAAGTAACTCTTTTATTAACTTCACAATGATACCTTACAATGATAAAGTCAACTATTGCTCCTCGATCCTGGTCCTGGGCTCTTCTTCCACTGTCTTCCAACTTCTTTTCTCTATACTTCTCTTTGCACAAGGATGGATAAAGGTTGGGGCAAAGGGAATGCTTAATCGGGTATATTTTCTTTACTATGATTCTCCTCCTTTCAAATGGGACCCCTAACCCTTCTTTTATAGGCTAGAAGAAGCTAGGTATTTGGTCGAGTGATCGGCCATGCATGGCCGAAAGGATTAGTTAACTTACCCAAAGTTGTGTGTTCCGTCAACAACTTTCCTTTTTTCGTGCTTTTGTAGGTACATGTGAGTTGTCTTGGGTCAGCTAGCATGTACACGCGTGTAGTAATGGACCAGGGTGCATGGGTCTTTATAAAAGGGGTTTTTAAGAAGAGTTGTTCAACAGTGTTTGGCAAAGAAGGAATCTGAGATGGCCTGATGCCAAGTAAGCATGTCTAGTTCAAATTAGGGTTATAACACTTAGATTCTAGGATCTATCCCTCCTAGACTCAGAGAGGGATCTATCTGTATAATTTAATTTTGTTGGGATGAGATATTAGGCTAGTTATGAGGACAGAGGGTTTGTTTTTAGAGTTTTTGGTCGAGACAACAAAAGAGGGCCATTGGGAAAAATGGAGTCAAAAGGTCACAAATAATTTAGTGAATGAATAACAGAGACATATGTAACCAGGAAAGATAGTCACATTAGTGGATCCTTATAATTTGTGATATGGAAAGAGGAAAAGGCCAGGGGTCATTTCAAATGCAGAGAAAAGCTTATCTGAATTCTACATTCAAATTTGGAGGAAAACATAAATATTGTTTCAAGCTAGTACAAGGTGTTAAGAAAAAATCCTACACATCCTCTTCTCATAAATAATACAGAAAGAAACAGTATGTAAAACAAGAGAATAACAAGTTACAATAAGAAGCACTTCACCACAAGATCATCACACAAGAATGTGGAAACAAAATATCTTTGTATTCATCCAAAAAAGTCACTTATAGCTTGATGAACATCTTTACAATATATGGGGATGTCACCATACCATTATTCCCTCTAGGTCTAACCCTTATGTCAAATTACATTCCATCTTTTATAACTTCTAATTACATATAGATCCTACAACTAGGGGATCAGATCTCCTCCATAACTGATTATAGATCTTTTATGTAAATACCTAATTAATACAAAATCACAATAGAGATGTCATCTCATCTCCCACATTTTACCATATATCCTAAGTCTATTACAATATATGGATTTTTACCACTGAAAAGGGTAAAAATCAAAAAATCTTCCTGTTGATTAGGATCCAAAAAGGCAGGGAGAATAAAACAAAATCCCAAGGAAAGAGCTAAACTTTGACTTTCTTCAAAGAAAAAATATGATTCGATATCAACCTTGATAGCAGCATCTTGGATATGTATTGGCATTGGAAAATTATCCTCGAGATCTGGGAGATCATTAAAAAATCTGTTTGTCCTGATTTGTAGGGATCTCTCTGTTTTCTACTAATGACAGAGCTTTTGGCAGCTAAGAGACCAAAACAGGGTGTATTTAGTTGTCGATATCCTGGACTTGATTTTCAACATCTTATTTTGGATTTTGCAACTTCCCTTAGCTGGCGAAAATGATAACTGCTCTAGAACTTAGTCAAAAATGGTTTAGTTTGATCCTCAATCCTTCTTCATCAATCATGGTCACCTCCTCTCACACCAAGGGCAACTTCATCCAAGGTATCAAGCCTGAGGTGAGATTTGGGTTTCAACTTTTTGGGAACAATCTTAAACCTCAACATCTTGTTCATATTCTTTAACATGCCATTCTATTTAACTAGCTTCTTGTTTTTGTGCTTTGGATTTTCATACTTGATGGCCAATTGATCTAATGCAGATCCAATTTTGAGGGAGGATTTCTTAAGAGTCTCATTTCCTTTCTTCAGGTGTCTTTCTAACACTTTGAACTCAGCAATTTCCTCCTTCAGCTTCTTGACCTTAGTTTGTTTGTTGACCTTCTTCTTTGATGGTGTCCCAGCTTCTTCAGGGTTTTCCTTTTCCATAGTTGATGGCTTAGCTTCCATTTCTACAGCTGGGGGCTCTTAATCAAAATCAGAATATGGCAAGTTCGAGATATTTGTTGCTGCATTTTTTCCTTGGTCCTTTGCATGTTTCCCAAATTCTAACTTCTTCTTTGCTTTCTCTGATTTGGAGGGAGAAACCTTGGTGGCAATTTACATAGGAGACAGTGCTCGTCTTTTCCTTTTGCTAGTTTTTGGGGAGGTTAATTCCTGCGAGGGGGTTCCTCTTTTCTTGGGTTGAACCTCTGGCCCAAATTATCCCCAAAACAATAAAAAGTACCATGTTTTATTCCTCCTGCTAATCTCTTCTGAAACTATCAACTTGATCATCCCATGATGGAAAAGACTATTGTTGGCTTCCTTAGGCTTGGCTTGAACTTTAGAAGACATCTTGGCAAGACTCTTGAGAAGGTAAAATGGCATGTTAAGAGGTTTCTTACCTGTGAAATGGAGGATCAGTCTGAAGTGATAGAGAATGGTTCTTCCATACCTCCCCTCACAGGTGATGTAGGCCTGGATCATCTTCAGCAAAGTTTTCCATTTATCCTCCAAATAGCTCCTGGGGATATCCTTATGCCACTTCATATGTTGATGTTATTCTTTGAGGAAAAATCTGAAATCAACTTCTTTGGTTGAGGTATTCTTAAACAACCTTTCTCCTACACCAGACATCTTTGTGGAAGCTACAACACTGGCCTCATCAATCTGCATTACCATGGGACCAAGTTGAACCTTAAAGCCATCAAATCTCTTGGAAAAATCTTTTGTAATACCCTGATGATACCCTTGTAGATTTTGACAGCACCTATAGCATCCAGCTTCCTTGAAAAGTTCATAGACCTCAAGGTGGGCCTCCAAGTATGAAATATCCCGCAGTTCCTTTCTCAGCAAGGCGCCTCATGTTGATCTCTTCATTACCAAAAGTCCTGAAAACACCTTTAATAGAAACTGTACAACTTACAAAGTATTTATGGTATGTGAAGGTGAATGATGGGCTCAGATGATCATGGAGGTGGAAGTAGAATAGTGAGAAATGAGGATAGAATTGAAGGATGAAGGGTTTGGGGTACCTGTGTGTATCTTTAAAACAATCACAAACCGATAATCGACAGATTCAAATCATAGGAAGTATTCTAACCATTTTTTCAGGATCAAGTGAATTTAGTGGGCACAATTCAGGTTATGATTGCTTGATTTGAACAATAGATGGACGAATCATGATTCATTTCTGGAGATCAGGCAAATGATTGTTGAAAATGATTTTGGCAGCATACCAATAAATCATGACCTGTGTACAATCGTTAATTTGGGAATGACAAGACTCTTTCAAACCCTAGCAATATTCGAGAGCTTTTGGCAGCTAACAATAGGCATGAATAATTCATTTAGCTACCAAAAGTTTTAACTTTCGGTAGCTAACGGCTATAAGATATTGCTCTTTTAGCTGCTAAAAACCAAACTTTTTGCCCCAATTGAGATCAAACCAAATTCATGAAGACAATTGATTTAACCACTTTAAACCTTCACAACATCATGGATGTGCATCATAATTACTACCCACCATGTGAAAACACTAGGTATACCTGGATATTTGACTTGAAGCATGGATATACTGCTAATACATTACCCCTAAGCACCTTATCATGAAAACATTTTCAACCTGATCAGAAAAATTCCAAAATAGATAACTAGAGAATAGATGACTATATCATAGGACCCTAACATGGTCAAGAAGCCCTGAAAATATGGCCAGGAATCCATAGAGGTGTGGTTATGGAGCCCAGATTTGATTGAAGAAAAAGAGTATGAAGGACATTGCAAGTGCATGAAAAACCTCCATGTATTGATAGTCCTCTTCAATTCATTTCAAATGGTAGGTGGCACGTCACACAGTTCATCACGATCAAGGAGATATGCCCTTTTAAATATGATCATGTAAAATTTACCCCTAAATGGTTGCAAACAAGAAGTTATAAGTCGGCCCCAAAATCAAGTAAAGGAAAAAAATGGTTGCTAACAAGAATTAATAGGAAAATCCCTAAAGGCGAGTAAAGGATATACTTGGAAGAATATAAATACACATCAAGATACTCTCATTTTTATTAAGGAAGATTGTGATCTCTTAGTGCAAGTGAAGTAGCAGAGTTGGGAGAAGGAGGGAGTTCTTGGAGCTACATATCTGAGAAGGGTTTTCGGGAAACCCTATCTAAAGTGACCCCCACAGGTCAAGTATAGGATGTCTCGCGAGGACCCCGTTGTTTTTCCAAGACTCACCGTGTGAAGCCCTGCTCATTTCCCAGTCCATTCTCATGAATATTTGAAGAAGATGTTATTTTCTTGATGTTGAAGTTGAGGAAGGTTTGATGATATGAGATCTCAAGCACTAGCATTTTCACATGATGAAAGGTATGTTTTTCTATATTTATTTGAGGAACATATTGGAGGTTTTGGTACATGCTTGAGGCATATCTTGGTGATTTTGGGCATATGATTTGGGGGACATTTTGGATATCTTTGAAAAATATTTATGTGGTTATTGAGGTTGAATAATTTTTCAGGATGATGATGTATCAATATCAGTGACAGTAACAGTGGCAGGTTGATTTTCTTATTTATATTTAGTGGAGGAAGGAAAGGGCAAGGAAAGGGGGTTGGATCCTCCTTCCAATTAAAGTTGTAGAATTTATGGATTTGTAACTTCTTCAGGTTGGAGCCTGTAAACCAGGGGGTTGGTGCATCCTTCCAATTGGTGCCGGAGAATTTTTGGAAGTTCGTGCTTCCGGTAGATGTAATCTTCTTATACACTAAAAAGTGTTCGGTGGTTTTCTCCCATTGGTTTTACATGTAAAATTATTGTGTTTTGTGTGTCTATGGTTATATTTTTATGATATATTGAATGCAATCATAAGTGATAAATTGTTGATAACTTAATGTTTACATGTTATGGTTAAAAATGGTAAAAGGTGCCTAATACTGATTCACACCCCCCCCCCCTCTCAGTATTATTGAATATTCCAACAACATTTACATTATTTCCATTCAAAATCCAAAAATACAATTACTCAATCATATTTTTCTTATGCCCCAAGAGGACATCTAAAGGTAGAAAAAATGCAAAGTGTTTTTTACGAGCAGTTGGTGGCCTAAAAAAGTTATAGTTTATTAAAAATTTGTTACCAGGAGACAAACTACATATTGCATGCACACCAACAAATCTGGATCACTTCCTTTGCATAAATAACTCCTTGTCATTGGAGTGTTCCTCAAAGGAACAACTTGCACTAAATAATGATGCCTTGCAACTATTTATGAACCTTGTGATGTTCCCATGAATTCGTGGACAACCATTGACATATAACAGTTTTTTCTTGTTAAAGTTTCCATAAACATAACCATTCATGCACATATTATACATGGAAATGATATTTTTGTATTTGACAATATTCAAGTAATTAGTTCGACTATAAAGAGGACAACAAAATGGCATAAGTGTCATTGATTGTTTGGGAGGAATGAATACATGTGAAAGGATAAACAAGCCAATATTTGCAACATTTATTTCAGACTTGGAAATCATATAACTATTACCACAAAAAGAGAATGCGGTTCCAACATAAAACACAGGCATGGATGACGGTCAAGTGTCATGCAGGTTTGGTATTTACTTTGCAGATGGATAGGAATAGGGAAGTCATCGCTACCTTCCAATAATTGAATAGAGTTTGGTTTGTACTTTGACATTTTTTCTCTTAGCTCATACAAATTTTTTGATCTCCTAGTAGTTATGTTTTAGGTAGTATTGATATCATTATTTGGCTCACTATAATAACTCTTTTTTGACTCAACAGAAGGAGACAAGTTGGCCAATTTATGACGAAACGTAATTGATCATGGCTTCCAACTTTTCAAAAAGGGAACATATGGAAGTGTTCATACATGTATTTTCTATATCACCTATTGGATTATTGGCCGTAGTAGGAGGTATTAGACCATCAAAGACAATGTGATAGGTCGAGGGTTCTTCTTCAACCCTTTACATTTTGAATAGCCACATACCACTGGCATGTCATAAAAGAAATCCAATTCATGATGTATTACCATTGACCCAAACTGTAGGTTACTGGAATATGACATGTTACAATTGGTAGGGTAAAACAATTATCCATTTTCATCAAACATTTGTCTATGGTATCTTTCTCCTGATAAGATATTACGACATTTTTGCACTAGTGGAATATCTTTCTCATTTGAACTCGATCCCAATTTATGATCCTACAAAATTCGATGAAAAATTATTCAAATGCACTTGCATAATGACATAAATTCAATCACATAAATGAATTATAAATAAAATATAGACTTACTTCCAACGATGTGGGAGAATTTGACAAACTTGCAATGATATGGAATGAGCTGGAATATGAAGTATTGGCCATTTGATATTATAACCTTTTTTCCCTACATTTGAGCCAAAACCATCATCAATACGTTATGATTCCGATATTAAAACTTATCAGTGCTTTTATTTATTTTATAACACAACAGTGCGTAGATATATATATATATATATATATATATATATATATAATGCACCGATGTGACCAACTATGAAACCCACCAAACCCTTACATCCGTTATAACCTTCGCAAACCAAAATATCCATAAATTTTAATATCGGAGGTTTGCATTTCTATTTTTTTCGATAAAATTGGTATCGGTGTGGTTTTTAGTATATATGCACCAATGCACATGATTCGGTGAGGCGAACCAATTTGACGACAAATTTAATTTTTTAAATATACAATTTAATAAGTTCTTTTACATACAAATGGAAAAAAACATAATGAAAAAATAGAGGGAATTTCATTTTTCAAAACGTATTTGTTTATAAAAAAATTTGTTTGTTAATTTGTGCGAGACCTGTTGGCTACGCGATTAACCTATGGCTTGAGAAACCATGACTCAGGGGCATCTAAGACGTCAAAATCACCCAGGGATCACACCCGGCCTGAGCCACACCAACCCTTAACATGGTTGGATTTTTTTTTGTCCCCGCAGGTTTCGAACCGGTGACTTTAACATCACGGAGTGGCTTAACAACACACTCCGTCACCGACTGTCCTACACCTCGGGGACTCAAAGTTGAAGGACATGGGGGTGGGCTTTGATCCACTTATGTGTGCACGGGTCACAATACTATTTATTATAGTATCTCTGGGTGCAACCACACATTCGACCACTACCTCAAGGTGTCCCCATGGCTCCAGGTAAAGCTCTCACGAGAATTGAACCTTGCCCAACAGTGAAAAACTCCTCGCTTTCCACCATTGGATCCAACCCAGGGATGATTTTAAGGATGAAAATTTATTTTAAAATGTAGAAACCTAGGCGAATTTTACCAATCCTTCATATTCCAACTATAAATGTTTGGCTATATTTTTGTAAAAACATTCAAATTTCAAGGATTTTGTATAGTTTGTTTAAACTTTTGGCGATTGTTAGGGTAAAATAATTTTATCCTATAGAATTTGGGCGAATTGTTTTTAGAGTAACGAATCTTTTTTTTGGAAAAACCATGGAAAATTAGCCCGTGAGCGAACTTTAGCCCCTAAAATCATCCCTGAGATTCCAACCCCTTTGGGCGTATTTGTTTATAAATTAAAACACTATTCATTATTTCATTTTTTTGGCAGAATTTAGAGGGAAGATTTGTGGATTACAGATTTACCACAAAAGACTTTGGAGTGGTTGGATTCTTTTGAAGAGCCAAATTTGGAAGGGATCCTTAGGGCACATACAAATATGCAAAGAAGAAATTTCGGGTATGTGATTTCATTCTACTAATCATTTCAATATTTCCCTATTTGATTCAAACTATTTTCAATGCATGTTAAAAAAATATAAGAGTTTCATAGTTACCTTCGGTATTGGAAGCCATAGCTTTCTTGTTGTTTTTTCTTGTTCCCCTCCTTTTTTAAGCAATAGATTTTTATAGGGTTTATTTTTTAGGCAATATATTTTTATAGGGATTTTTTAGTTGCATATGGGGCATTTGGTATCCATTGTAGTGGTACCACTCATTACATTGGATCCCAAACCCTGTCAACCATGTCGTTGTCAACGATTTTTTAAAAAACCATTTTCACGATACATGGTTCGCACTGTACAAGAAATTCACCCCGGTGAGCATTGTACAGAGGCAGTGACCTGATGCTCACTTTATAGCAAAAGTGCATCTGGGCGCATATATTTTTGAAAAGCACCAATTACTTGAAAAAATAAATAGTATTGATTTATGTATCATATGAGTATGGGTTAGCAATGTGCAATGCCTAATAGTATGAACTGGTGCAAATATGTGTTTGACGCCCCGTTGCGCATATATGTTTGACACATTGGTGCTTTATGTTTAATGAAGTGCATCAAAATACTATATTGTATAAAAAAATTAAAATTTTATATTTCTAATGATTCATGATTTTTTTTATACGAGATGGATGCTATAACTTCAAAGAAAACATCTTGTTGTAGCGAGTGCAATGGTAGTTCATCCCAAGAAGAGAGGGAGGCAAGTTCTTTAAGTTTTATTAAAAAGTTAATATATTTGATATGTTTGTAAGTTTAAATTAATGAAGTGTATTGGTTAAAGTGTGTCATGCAGAAAAAAAAAAAAAAA
>SNQJ01S0042275.1:16586-28899 GCA_010110895.2 Picea sitchensis | reverse complement strand
TGTTTTTGTATCTACGCTACAGTCTTTGACTGGTTCTTCTTCTACCCATCTTGTTAAATATTTAGTCGCAGTAATGATATATCTAGCTCCTAACATTTTTGTTGGTGGATTAATAGGTCCCACAAAGTCTATTGCCCATTTTTCAAATACCTGTAAAGTCACTTTTAGTCTTAGAGGCATCTCATCCCTTTTGTTGGGTTTTCCAACCCTCTGACAGACATCACATTTCTGGCAATATTCCTTGGCATCGCTATGGATTGTTGGCCACCATAATCTTGTGCGCAATACCTTCTGTGTGGTAGATTTACCTGCATAGTGTCCTCCAACTATACCTTCATGAACTTCTACCAAAATTATGTGTCTTTCATGTTCCAATACACACCTTCTCAAAATTTTATCTACGCCCATTTTGTATAAATGTCCTGCAATAAGTTGATAGTCTGCAGCTTCGACTACCATATTTTTATTTTTCACAGTGTTAAAATCCTATGGTGCAACCCCTGTACTTAATTGTTCAATAATATCAGCAAAGTATTCATCGGCTACCTATACTAAAAATAGTTTCACATTAGGGAAGTTGTCTTCGAAGTTAGTAGGTTCTTCTCCATTAGTTACCCTTGACAGGTGATTAGGTCTTGCATTCTTCCCTGGTTTGACTATCACTTCGAAATCAAATTCTTGGAACAATAATATACATCTACATATCCTCCCCCCCCCAACACTATCTCGTTGACTATATATTTGAGGTTAGAATGGTCTGTGAACAGTTTAAAGTGTTTACCCAGTGAATAGTGCTTGAATTTCTAGAGTGCATATACCATGGCTAGGCCTTCTCTTTCTGTGGTGTTGTAGTTCTTCTCTGATTCTGACAACTTTCTTCTTGCAAAGGCTATAGGATGGTATAATTCCCTTGCTCATGGTTGCACCAAAATTGCTCCAAGTTCTATGGTTGATGCATCTACATGCACATGAAATGTCTTTTCCAAATCTAGGAATACTAGTATAGGTGTTGTTACCATATTTTGTTTTTTAAAGTTTCCAATCATTGCTTACAGTCCTCATTCCACTGAAATTTGGTGTCCTTCTTTAACATTTTTTCCATTGGTGCAGTGATCTATGCATACCACTTTATAAACTGGTGCACTGACTTTGGTGGTGATAAATTTACAATGACAACAATCTTAGCAGGTTCCACTAGTAAACCTTGTTTACACACTATATGTCCAAACAATATTCCAAAAGGTGTACCAAAAATGCATTTCTTGATATTTAATGAGATCTGACATTGTCTTTGTATTTCCAACATTAATCTTAACACTTCTGCATGGTCCTTTAACATACTATATACAAACCAGCCATCCAGATATACTTCTATAAACTAATGTATGAATTCCTTAAAAGCAGCTATGGATACTCTTGAAAATATGTTTGGTGCATTCTTCATCCCAAATGGAATGATTGTATATTGGTAGGATCCTCATTTCGTAGAAAAAGTAGTTTTATACCTATCTTTTGGGGCTATTTTGATCTGATGATAACCTGATAATCCATATGTGAATGAATATGCTTCTTGGCCTCCCACATTCTCTAAGAAATCATCTGTAAAAGGGGTATGGAAGGGTCATGTAAGAAAGCATCAATGAGTTTCATCATATCTACACAAATCCTTATCCCCCCTTGTTTCTTTTCTTGGACTACCATAGGACTTATCCATTCAGATTCTTCTACTGGTTCTATAATATCATCTTCCAACATTCATTCAATTTTTGTTTTCACTTTATGCTTATACATTGATTCAGTCTATAGGTTCTCTACCTGACAGGTCTAGCCTCAGGTTTGAAGGGTATTTTCATCTCACCTAGCTTCCCTGCTATGCCTTTAATCTCTATAAATGTCATTGGAAATAGGTCATTGTATTCGCACAGTAACTATGTTATTCTTTCTACTCTTTGATCATCCCAATAGTCTCCAATACTTTCCATTTTAGGGTTGTCATTCATCCCAATGTTGACTTTCTTAACTTTGATTGGTGCAACAAATACTTTTGATTCTAGAGATGGACCTTCCACCTCTCTTTCTCCCTCAATTTCTATAATTTGAATATTATGTGGATCATCTTCATCTGGTGCTCCTTCTTCCACATGATAGCATGACAGTAACTCTTTGACTGTATGGCTATTATGTTGTTGATATTCTGTCATGATTTCAACTTTTGGTTCATCAATAAATATCATTCCCCATATCAGCTTCAGCGTTGAATCAATGTTGGGGTTCTCGTGTTCAAATTAGAAGGTTACTAACAAATTTGGTTGTAAGCATGTCTATTATGTAGTGCCTCTGCACATCTTTTGGTCTATATACCAGTTCCCTGGGATTCCTTCCAATGTATGGATAAAGTTATGAGTCAATTCCTCTAGTGGTTTCATCCTCCATTTTGACTTGCACTTCTCCAAGTGTTCCAGTGGTGTTCCATGTCCATCATACCTATGCATTTTATTGCTCCTCTTATTTGTGCCAAATCTAATGCACAGTAGTCACTTACACTGATACCAGTCCTGAATTGTTTCTTTTTGTGCACCCCACCATCTTTCAGGTGTGGCCTTGAGTGCAATATTTAGGACTAAGAGCCTCCAATTTTCTATTACTTCCTCTTCATATTTTTTCAAAAAATCATCTAATTCATTTAACCCATGAAAACTAGGAGGTTCTCTTATCTCTATACCAACCCATCTTACTGCATGATCTATTCTTCTGCACCTCCTTGTAGAAACTTCATGTAATCTCTGTTGTTAATTCTCCAAACCTATATCTGAGTCAGAAGCACATGATGTAATGCTTCTCCGGCTAGGTACCCCATCTGCAGTTGGGTTAACATAATCCTCTTCTTGCGCGGTGGTTCTGTACAATTGGTTTATTTCTTCCAAATCCAAACAAGTGGGTTCTACAAACCTTTCTCCTTCTGAAGGATCCAATGGTGCAATGACTCTATATTCGCCTAATTCAAAAGCGATTTTTCTTTTCTTCGGGTTAATTATATCTTGGTTATCAAATTCCCAATCCATTCCAAGCAATGTTGGGTAAGGTGTTTTTTCATCAACTATCTCTATTACTTCAAAATCTGCCATAGTGTGCACTCCATCCAAATCTATTGTCACACCTTTAAGCCTTCCAATTGGTAACACTCTGTGTTGTTTTTCTAATTTCAACTGGACAGGTGAATATCCTAGTGTGGGTTCTCCCATACACTTCCATGTATTCTTAGGTAAGACAATTACTTCAAAGCCTAAGTCCAGTATAATATCACCCATAATAAAATCCGCAATGTTGGCATTCAGTCTGGATTCTCTTCTTGTCCTTCTTATTGTATGGAGATGATTGATTGTTTTATGTTCTAACTTTCCTTCCACGTTGGTGTTACATGTTTCTATAATATCTTGCAAAACCCTAACAGATGATGGTTCATTCAATAACTTAACACAAGATTGCAAAAAAGTATTTATGGTACTTACTTTCTCTAAAGGTTTTCCTTCACTGGTATGGTCCATTGAGAATGGCATCCCATATATTGGTGGATTTTCAAGTTGTTGCGTGACAGATGTAGATGAAAAATTATACTGAAGACAGTCTTTTTCAGATTCCTTAAATGTTTCCTTTTATTTCTGCACATCAAACTGCTTATGTGGGTCAGTGTTCTTCTTAACCCATTGGTGTTGATATGGATCATGTGAAACTGCATCAGTTATTGTCTTGTCTCCTCTTTAAGTGACTATATTGATGTTTCTTCCATCATCCCTGGCTTCTCCAGAGATCCACTAAACATTCTAGTTGTTTTGGTTCCTTTTTTTCTCGGATCTTCCCCAAGAGTGTTGGACAATCTTTTGTGTCATGATCTGTTGCACGACACTACATACATGTCATTGGTGGGAGTGGAAATTCCCTTACATAATGTCCTGGTTGTTGGCAGTTATGGCACACTAGTGATCCTCTACCTCATCCTCCACCTATATATCCAGCTTGATCTCCTAGTGGCGTGTTGTAGTGAGGTACCTGGTTATACTGCACAGGGTTATACTATGGCTACGCATTATTGTATTGTGGATGTCCAGTATTGTATTGTTTTTGCGCATTATTGTATGGTGGTGGTGCCTGGTTGAACTGAGGTGTAGCTTGTCTTGTCATAATTTCTTCTTGCACCCTATAAGTATCGAAAGTTCATTCTCTCATCAGCTCCATCATCCTACAATCCTTATCATCATGACCAACTGACTTGAAAAAATTGCAATATGAACTTTTGGGTATTGTCTTATACTTATATATCATTGGAAAATGATATGGATCATGCCCATGTGTTTTACGAATATCGCATGTTTTACGAATATCGCACCATGGTCCTCCTATTGGCAAAGGGTTTGGTACTCATGTTTCCATATAATGCATGAAAGTTGGACATTCGTTCTTATGGTATCCTTCTGTCTTACATAGGGTACACCAAACAACTTCTCTTTTCTCTTTACCCTTATTCTGGTTAAGTTGATATGTTAGATTCTTCAAAGCCTCCTTCAGTTCTTCTATTGTTGGATCTATCAACTGATATTGGTTTTCTTCCAGTTGTAAGGTTGCCTGCAAAGCCTCTGCCTGAGTTTGGAAATTATGTTGTCTTAATGGGTATTTCAAATGTGGTAATAATGAATTCACAAATAAATGCATATGTTGCATGTCAGTCATTGCATATTTCAACTTACCTTTCAAACACTTAAACCTTTGATCAATATCCAAAACAAAATCCCCTAGTTTTTTCTTGATTTCAATCATTTCATTCATATACTGGTCTTCTAAATTGGGCTTCTAAAATTCATTTATCAGTAGCTTTTTCAGATCTACAATAGTATTTGTTACTCCTGGTGGACTATTTACATCTAGACTCATGTACCAGTCCAATGCACGGTCTCTCAGTGTGATTACTAACTGCTCAAGTTGTGTATCCTCATCTATGATCTACTTTGCTTCCCATATCTTCTCACAGATGCATAGGTGATTTCCAGTGTCCTATGATGACTCTCCCCAAAATTCTGGTAACCTGATCGTGGGATCATGTCCTGCCATTTTAAACGGTGTTGAACTACTACCTCTACACGATGTAGATAATTGAATGTTACTTCCTAAACTGGCTCCTCCAGATTTTTCTCCTTGCTTGGATGCATGTCCTGTTGTATTTCTTCCACTAAAATCTAGTTGTCTAAATGTTGGTGTTCTTTCTGGTGTATTAGTCGCACATGGGGTTCTAGGTTCCACACTGACGGTGATTCGAATTGGAGTTCTTCCTTATGTTTCCTTATGTTCCTGCCCTTGGACCTCCTTTTTTCCTTTCATATGTTGAATGAAAGATTTCATCAATCTTCTCCACATCCCAGAGATCCTCTACCTCTTCTTCATCGCTTTCCAAGCCCTCTATATTAGCTATGGTTCTATTCATGTTATTCATCTTATATTGGTAGGGTACTCCACTGTGCATCTTTCCATCTTTTTCCATTATCTTCTTTATCTAATCTTCCTCCATTATTATTGGGTGCATGGCCTTCGTATTATTTATCATATCCATCTCCTCCTCCATTTATTCACCTCCTGTCAGTGCTTCCCCCCTTCCCCCATGCACGCGGGGAAGTCTAGTTGTCTGATTCCATGGTAATCACATTGTTGTCATACAATAAAATCTTGATTGAAGTATATAGTGATCTGATGTACCTACCTTTGGTTCCTTTTATAAAATCCTTCTCTGTTGCGGTGTAAGACTTCGTGATATCTATTGCAAATTCGGCGATAAATCATGCAACAATATTGTCTAACCAGAAATCTAATGCACGTGTAAATTTATTATTAACTTATTGTAACTGCACAATCTCCACTGGATTCCACTCCAACTGTCTAATTCAATTTGTATGGTGGTTGTATTTTAACCTCAATAACCACTCCTGCAGCAAATACAGGAAGTCACATAAAAATACTTCATGCAAGTTGCTAAACACGTATTTGTCGAGATATTTGCACGGTGTTAACTTATGGTTTTTGTTGTCCTTCTACACAAACTTAAGTTCCTTCATTTTCAACTGTCTTTCGGTCTCCGCCATTGTTGGATTCCATGGCCTGAACATTCCCTTCTATACTTTCATCCTCTGCACGTTTCTTCCACAGATCTCGTCCACTCAATCCCTTGCAGTTCCAGCCGGAAATGAAACCATTTTTTTGATAGATATATGACTTATTTCTCTTCTTGGGTTGACCCGGGTTTGGATCTCAATAGGTTTCCAACAAAACCCTCTAAAACTATCGGCCCTCTTGGTAAACCAGAAGGAAACGTTGTGCACAGAGTGCATAGCGTAGTCTCACCCAAGATAGCTCTATGGGTGACTGCAATGCTCAAGTGCTTTTAGTCTAGGAATGAGTGGGGATCTATATTTTGTTATGCATTAAAATTGTTATTGATTCAAGTATTTCTAAGATTCATTTATATTTAGCCTTATGCATGCATGCTAATACATCTAGTTAATCATTCATTCATAAGCTAATCATTGACAGAAAGTAAACATTCAAGAAACATCACACAAAACACAAGTTTTATCGTGGTTTACCCCCTCCTAGGGCTACATCCACAAATATTTGGCTTATCTTCTCTTTTATGTAATCTTCTACAAAATATGGCACTACACGAATTACATCTCCAATCATACAATCATGATGAGGTTAAGGAACAGCTGTGAGGTAGACTAGATCACACCAAGCTCATCAGCCTGTGACCTAACCCTTGAAATATAGCTTATTTGACTCTTACACAACCTTATTACAATCGATAATCTCTCAACAATCATAATAATCGTCATCAACTCACCAACAACCTACAACTAACAACCTCCAACCTAGACCTCCTAGGTTCTTATTTATATTATTTTACGAACTTATAGTTGTTACAGTCCTTATCAAAAACCCTAAACCTATCATGGTTAGGCTTTCTTTCCTATGCGCTATGTTTATTTTCCTCTTGAATGTTGTTTTTCCTTCTTTTTTTGCATGTTTCTTTCTTTCCATCTGTTGCGCGCGCTCCAAAATTAGGTCTTTCCCAAAATGGATAGTTTCTCCAAAAATAGGCATGCACCCGAAATAGCCTTCCTTCTCAAAATAGGCCTGTGCCCAACAGACATTGTCTCATGGTTGTTGGTTTTTCCCCTAACCAAACCTATTTATAGATTATCCTTATGGATAGATCAATCGTCATGTGAGATTGTGTGATCATTTTTGCTCTCATGGAGCATGCGTGTTGTGCCTTAGTGCAATAGTGTCTTTAGACACCACCACTGCTCTTGAGTAATCTCTGCTCTCTTATAATATCACTTGCCTATCCAAACATGTTATTAGAGTGAGGATGGGTTCATGGTCCAATATTTTCCAAAAAGTGAGTGAGTTACATTAGACGTTGGTCATTTTGAATGAGCTAAATTCATGGTGAATTACAATGATATGGCTTGCTAATTTTTGGCCATCATGTGCCCTAGTTTTTTTTCATAATATGTCTCATGGAGTTATTGTCGATGCCCTATCTATTTCTTCAATATATCTATGGGAGATCGACCATAGATCTTTCGATAATCAACCAAGTCCATGGTCGACTAGTGGTTTGACTAGTCTCAACTGAACCCTCACTCGACTAACAGGACCAAGGATTGGACATAGCCCTCTCTTCCTTGACTCGACTAGTTGGAATTATCTTACTCACCTCAACTTGACTGGTCAAACACCTCTTGTTGTGGTTTGACTAAACCCTCAACTTTTTGGTTTTTTACTCTACTTGACTTGGCTGGAGATACATCGGACCTACCTTTGTTGTCAACTGGAGGAGGATTCGAATTGATCGACTTCCATTTCCTTTTTATGGTAAATGATCCACTTTTTCCTAGCAAGAATATTGTTTTTAAATCTTTTCCTTATCATACACACTGTGATATTCTTTGTACGTGATAGATTTTTGGATCGAATTTCATTAGCGATAGCATCCTCTTTGAGTTTGATCGAAAGTGATCGTATGCATTCACTACATAGGGTGTGAATATTCCCTTCCATTCCTTTTACTTTGGTATGCATTTACATATGTAAATCATCATATTTATTATAAGAATTGTGTCAACTAGTGGTTCCATGGATAGATAACCAACTCGAAGGTTTTCATAGATTGGATTTTGTCTTGTTTGAAGATGACTTGTCCCTTTATGGTCGAACCACCTTTTCAAATATTCGTTTACAATATTGGTGTCTTGATTATTGCCCTCTATCGACGATGGGTACGCTTTCTTGAAGATGGATTTGTGAAAGATTTGGTAAGGCCAATATCCTTGGCATATGGTTGATCGAGACTATCAAATTGCACTTTGCTCCTGCCAATTCGACTAGTGGTATTTTCTTGTAGCACAAGAATTTTTTTATTTTGATTTCTTAGCACACTCACTATGGCATTGAAGGAAGTTATATTCTTGTGCTATGCTATTGTGTATAGATATTTTTGATAGCTAGGCTTATTGTTCCAGGATACTCCTCTTTGAGTTCATTTGTTGACTTATTGTGATAAAAAATATTTATTAAAATGGGTAAAATATTGCAAGAACTCTACGAGAAGAAATTTTTTGATAATATTTGTCAAGAATTCATTAAATTAAAGGATGTTGTTTATCTATTGTAGATAGAGAATGGAGGATTTAAAAATCATTTGAGTTTGAAGTTTTCATGTTCCAAACTGCTATAGCTGAAAAATCTAGGAGGATTTTTTCCCTGGAAAGAACAATGGAAACATTTTTCCAGAATATTACAGACCAATTTGAAGACAAGGTTGATCTTGTCTATGATATAGAGGAAGAAGTTCAAGTTCTCTCTCATTCATAAAATATTGTGTTGGAGGAAATATTTCGGCTAGAAGAGACCAATTCCCAGCTGACTAATGAAGTTGCCCACTTACAGGGCTCTATTGATTAGCTTCATGAAGAAGCTACTCCTCTTAAAGAAAATAACAACATATTTTGTGATGAATATCAGGATTTGAAAGAAGATTATGATGTATTGCATCTACAACTAACTGAGAAGGATGTGATTATTTAGAACTTGCATGATTGCAAACAAAACCTTGAGCTGACAATCAATTGACTGTAGAATGTTGAGAACAAGCCTATTGATGTTTACATGCTAGGATCACCTATTAAGTCTTCCACTTTTGATTATATTGATTGTATTCCAGTTGTTTATAAGAAGGTTGATGATTGTGTTATTTGTCCCAACTTTGAAAAACACACTACTGGTATTATGTCCCAACTACTAAGTAAGATGGGTTATACCAGAGGAGGACTTGGGAAGAATGGATAGGGAATTTTTGTTCCTATTTCCTCTGAGATACAGACATCTAGAGTCGCTCTTGGATATATTGTTGTTTCTTCCCCACTGCGTAGATTTTTTCCTGCTACAACCAAGGAATTTTTCTTTGTTGCGGGTGAAGTTCAGACTGGGTTGTTGGAAGAGAAACCTATTATTGATTATGTTGAAAAGATTGATGACTTTGTTGTTCCTAACATGATAGAAGTTGAGAATATTGTTACATATGAAATCATTGTTGATATGCTAGGTTTTTCTACTCCTATAAGTGAACTGGAACATGATCCTACATCCTCTAATTAGCCAGAATAGACATATGTGTCATATAGTCATCCTCATTATAAAAATTGAAGGAATGGAAATTATGCTTTTAGAACTTTGCAAAAAATATGTGAGAGACAGAACCGTGGACCAGTGTTTCCTACCAGGATAGATTTTGGTTGGATTGATGAATGGTCATGGAATAATCTAAACATATGTTTGAGGACTTCATACAGATGTGCATCATCAACTGTACAATCGTACAATGTTCCTCTTTATTGAAATTGATTCATTTAGAATGGTTGATTGAGGTTTTACCAACAATGACAATTAACTAGAGTTTCAACTGAGTTTTCATCGACTGGAGTTTATACATAGTTTTCATCGACTGGAGTTTCAATTGAGTTTTAATTTATTGTATGTTTAACTAAGATGTTCATTGAATGAAGTTCAACCAAACATGATAATCGACTAAGTATCAAACAGAGTTTTTTGTTCACTGAGGATTGATCGAAACTATTCCTCGCATGATGTTTTGACTGGGTTGTTCATCAACTGGTGTTTTGACATGAATTATTGTTGCTACTTATAGATCCATCAACAGTGTTTAAGGGAGGGAGTAATTGAATTTGTTGATATGTAAACCCAACTAATGTCTTCTTGTTGACTCAATTGTTTTCTTGTTGAATTAACTTGGACTTGTTGACCAATTGAACTATGTTCAACTAAGTTGTTGGGAGATATATTTTAGTACTACTAGTTATATTTATGTTTAGCAGAGATTGTTGGATAGACAAAAATTGATTATGTATTCTTGTCTAGTTGACTGATCGAATACGACTCGGTTTTGTACAGTATTTTGGAAACTTGTTTGATGAATTGGATGGCTTCCTTTATGGTGTTTGATTAGTGTTTATGGTGACAATGTTTAAACTTGTTAGGGAGTGTTGGTGAACAATTCTTGATCATCTTTTCATATACACAAGTTAAGGGGGTGTGTTATGTTTTCCCTCTCCAATTTGAGTTTACGGGGGGGGTGTTGGAACCTTGTGTTCCTTGGTAAACCTCACCTTGTTAGGTTAGGGGAGTTGACTATTCTTAGGTTCGACCACCGACTAAAATATGGTTTATTGTGTCAATATTATAATTTCATATATGGACTGTAATTTGTCTTCTTCAATTCAACGATGTCTTTATAAACCACTACCACTCTTGGGGAAGCTCTGCTCTCATATTATATCACTTACCTATCCCAACACATATGTCATGTGAAATTAACAAAGCCTCTAGGGAGTGAGCTCGGACTATCTCCTAATGATAGGTGATGGAAAATATTTAATGATACTTTATGCTTACTGAATCACCAGGGTCCTATAACAATAGTTGATAACCAATTACCACCATCGGTGATAAAGGGTATTCATCCCTAACAACCAAACTTGAATTAGATTCAACCCTTGCATAAAAATCTATGGCATTATTCCATTGGATATGGGTGTAAATAAAACATGAGAAGGTTCGAACTTGGACATCCCCAATGTAAGGGTTTGGATTCCAATGGGAGTTATGTTGAAGGAAGAAACTGAATTGAAATAACTCACAAAGTAGGTGTTTTTCATGTGAGTCGAGAGAGAAAAATAGGTTGAGAAATTATTGGGGATAATTAGTTTAATGTGGCTTCCCTATTTCCAACCATTGGACTCTAAAATTAGTCCACATTTCATGTAAGAAAAAAAGGTAAACACGGGATGGATTTCTACAAGTCAAGGATTCCATTTCTCACTCACAAGCTTGTTGCGATCGAAGTTGTGTAATTTCTAGTTGTTCCTTGCATTCCTTGAGTTTAGCTTTCCATTTCTCTTCTTGAACTAAGTACATGGAAAACCACTTCTCCTTTAATTTTTGAATTACCTATTGATGACTCTCCTTATTGATAATGCTTAGGTCAAATAACTCATTGATATCCCTCCAACCAGGAAGGTCGGGCTTAATTTGTATGAAAGCATAGGTATTCACCATAATTTCATCTAAAATAGTATTAATGGAATGGTGCACAAGTTTCATGCATTCCTCTGTGAGCACCTGCTACTTTTACTGATGATTCTTCATGGTTGATGGCTTCCTATAGAATATTCATGGGAATTCCAATTGGATCCTTAGACTGCTTCCTTTGTAATTCCTTTTTCAATTTTTTATTTTATAGCCTAAGTTTTCAATTATCTCTTAATAGTGTTTGATAACTAAGGTTTTGAAATTGAAATGATTTAGAAACTCGGTGCATGTTAAGCTTACCTTTGGCCTTCTTCCCACTAGGTATAGGGTCAGTTGAGATTGATTCGGTAGCTTGAGGATCTTCATCATGCGCATTACTTAATTGTTCCCCATTTTGAAAAGGAGATAGAGGATCAGAGAATTGTTACCCTATAGACACATCACACTTAGAGGATGATATGTTATGCACCAAGGGTTTCCCTAAACTAGATTATGTAACAAGTTCAATTATCGGTTATGTAGCCTTCCCTTTTTACAAATATAAAACTATAGAAACTATAGAGGTGTTGGATTACTGAGAGGGGGGGTGAATCAGTAATAGCATAATTATAATCCTTTTTCTTCAAATGTTATAGCAATGTAGAATTATTATCCAATA
>SNQJ01S0042272.1:0-42657 GCA_010110895.2 Picea sitchensis | reverse complement strand
GTGGGGAGAGTGGTTATCATGATCTAATTGTTCATGGAGAAAACTTCTAGCCATTTGCATTTTCAGTTTGTATCCTCAATGAGCCCCTAAAAACAAGAAATAGAAATCTTTTCAACACTGCGATAGTAGCATACATATCTTTTGGGTATTTAATATTTTTGTCAACCTTGTAAGGGAAGGCCTCAAGCCTTAACTCATGTGTTCTTTAATTTTTTCAACTATGATGTTTTGTTTCATACTTCATGTGCATATTGGATTTAGGAAAATAATCAAGGACAACAAAGTTATCACAATTTTTTTATTGGATCCACCCTCTAGCTCCAAGTTGTGTGAAGGTATGTAAGGTAAATATCCTCCATGTTTGTGTCAGCAACATGAGAAAGTCATGGAGGATATTTTCTATCTTTGATTATTTGTTGGATGGAGGGTTGTCCTATTGTCCTAAACATCACCTTTATAGAAGTCATATCCAGTGATGGGTTTGTCATGTAGCTCATGGTGTGAACTTAGTATCCTTTCATGTTTTTAGCGATTCACTTTGATTCATCCCTGGACACACCATGATGAAGGTTATAGCATATGTGTGGATGATATTCGATGTCATGCACACCACCCCCAACCACACCAAACATAAGGTAATATCCCACACATAAAATGAGATACTTGCACGGTTTCATTAGTTCTTTAACTACACTTAGCATATTTTCCGTCATGTTATAGTGTAGGGTAGGAATAATAAGCTAGACATTCTAAGCATTAGGTTTTCATTTATGCTATGTTTCCATTTAGAATATTGGCTCATGACTTATTTGTAAAGCCTCCTGAGAGTGGTTGGTTAAATAAGGACACTCAAATTTTCTTTGTAATAAATCTAAAGTGGGAAAGAATCTGTTGGATTGCATGCTAGGGGTGATGGAGATGTAAAGTTTTGGATCCATCGCATCCTCTCTTTCCAACCTTTCTCTTCTTGGAAGGTACATCATGCATGAGAATGGCCCTTGGAGATTCTAGAGTTCTCTTTCATCCTATAGGAGTGTGCATCCCCATATGGAGCTAGTGGTTACCATAAGAAAATGCAAACTCCAATTTGCATTCTTTCGGTAGCATTGCATCAAGGCTATGTGTATGTTCGCAATGTGGATTTTCCTTTTCTTTCATATGATTAGAGTATGATCACATATTTTAATGCATATTTGAGTGTTGAGTTGACATATTTGGAGGCAGGTTTTCTCTTTGAGGTTCATATTTTGAGGCATGTCACACTTCTTGAGGAAAGATTTCATATTTGGAGGCATAACACTTCATTGAACCCTTGCCACATTCGATTATTTTAAGAGGACGATATGGTTTGTTATCCCCATTTCCCGGGGATAACTAAGGATATGATGTCTCAAGACCCTCAGGTTGCAAACATGGAGTATCGAGAGACAGATGGATGATAGCATCCACTTGTAGAGACAGAGGCTCGACTCACCACCATAGATCTTAGATTCATCACGATGGTGTCTTCCACACTAGCTTGCTTCCAGGAGGTAATGGGTCTTCCTCCATGAGGTACAAGTGAGGTATTATGGTGAGTGTCATTTCAATATTTGAGGCATTTGAGTATGTTGCATTTAAATCTACTTTTGATTATGTAATGTCTGCTTGGAAGTTATGCTCTTTTCCTTGTTTCACCTTGGTGGTTGACATTGTGCCCTAGTAAGTGGTCACCCTTAGGGATGGGTTTGTTATTAGGAGGTCCTCTTGACTAGTCATCGTTCCATTATCGATCATACTTACCACTTTCCACACTTCCTCCCCTCACCTCCTTATCTTTTTGGATTCTTAGGTGTATTGACCCAAGAAGGGATTGTCCCTCATTTCACGGGAAGAAGGGGTTGAATGCCCAGAGGGAAATGTAGCTGGAGAAAGATAAAATCCAACCATAGAACTTCTAGATGCTCACCCAAGGATTCTGAGGACAATGAAATGTCTCTCATAAGAAACTGATGGGACCCATGAAAAATAACAAATGTAAAAATTCCAACCAAGGTAGGGCATGTGTGGGAAATGTTTTTCATGCTTAGGTATAAGTCCCACGCATTGTCTTCAACTTGGGGAAACATAATGTGACCAAGGTAGAGTCAAGGTGGGCATTGTTTTTCATGCTTAGGTTGAAGCCCCACCTTGGTTTCAACTTGGAAACATCTTAAAATAAAAAAAGGCAATAAATGGGCTTAGAAAAAGGATGCATTGAAAACGAAGGTGCAACACACCCTCTACAAAGGAACCCATAAATGAGACACTACGATCCCTTGTATGTCATGAACCCCATGCCCAAAATTCATGCCCCCATACACTTCATCTTCTACACATGGCTTAGAGGGGGGTCCACCTGGGAAACAATATTTGACTTAGGGGATGATTCATCCAATAGGTCACTTTGTCAACCCTCCCATACCTAAATTTGGCAAGCTGCATAGGGTCTTTGAGAACTTGTTTAATTTGATGAGGTGGTTTTCGATGCACATGCTTAGGTGACTCTTTTATTGATTTGATTTAATTATCATGATGTGTTTTACTTGACATCCTTGGAGGGAATATTCATTGTCTTTGTAGGACCTTTATTGGTGGACAATTTTGGAAGAACAAGTCTAGCTTGGACTTCCTTGGAAAGTGAATCCCACAGGGTGGATACCATGGCCTGCACATTGGATGATGATGACAGTGTTTGGAAGCTTGAGAGATACATTGGATGAGTTCACACTTCCAATGCAAGCACAATGTTTGGCCTTTGGAGGTCAAAACATCACCTTTAGAGGGCTTGGCATCACCCTAGGGCTAGGGTCTGGTGTGGTGGTGTGGTTGAATTGACACTTGGAATCTTTTGGATGGAGGGAGGCCTTGGATTCATGGAGGATACCCTAGCGCTTGAGAGGGAGGCATTTGGAGGCCCAGTGTTTCATATCCAAGCCCAACAATTTGCTAAAAGTGCCAAAATGTTTCCCTAAGGGGGTGACATCATGCTTCTTTTAGGGTTTCTTATGTGCAAAATCAAATTTAAAATTTTAAAGGGGGAAAGTAAGGGTTGTTGACCCCTTACTTTGTGGTTTACCCTAAATTTAAGTGGAAAAACACTTTTTAGAGGATTTGTATAGATAAGGATCATTCTTATTTCATTTCTATCATAGCTCTCTCATCTTGGATATGATTATTAGCTGAAATTTGTGCCCCTCTTGGGAAAATTCATCTTCTCATTCTCTTTTTCTATGTTTTAGCTCTAGTCTTTTGGAGTGAAGTGGTGCACTATCTCTTGGAGGTTCTTCCTCTTTCTTTGGTGATGAAAAATACTTGGTAACTAGGGTTTGCCTTGGCATTTTTTGGAATTGGTGAGAAAAATCTGCATATTGTTAGTTTGATTTCTTGTTCCATGGTTGTTATTGGCTAGATCCTCGGAGGAGTATAAGGGCATACACCCTCCACCAAGTTTTATCATTGTTTCTTGTAAAATAAGTTATTGCAAAGGTTTACACCCTCCTAGATTTACCTTGTTATATTTTACTTGCCCTAGGGAGTAAAAGGGTTTAAACCACTCGAGAGATAGTAGATATAACCTATTATAGGAGGACTCCATAACTCATTTGTAAAGTCACTCATCATTTATTTCATTGGAATGCATGATTTCTCGAGATATTGATTTTTTCAAGTTGGAATCTTGTCTTAGTTTTATAAGCTTGCTTATGCCCTAAGGGCATCCTCTTTAGGCCAAGATTTTTTTTGTTGTTATAAACTTAAAGATATAGCCATTAGGGTTGCAGAAATCTCTCTCTTTTACTTGTTTCACACTTACCAACCACTGAAATTTACTTGTAAACGTCTATTATTGTTTTGTTGCTCATTGTCTATTTTTTTGACAAATAACTTGTTGTGGTTGGATTTTGTTGTTGTGGAAAAAAATTTCTACAACCACTTGGCTGTTATAATAAATTGTTGAGAACATATAATAAACAACCATAATCACCATCAAAAGCTCACTTTAATAATTGTATGCTAGACTAGTCTTTGCTAGATTGATTTATGATATCTTGTACTAGATTTTGGATGGTTAAATTTGCAGCCATTGTCATTTTATGTTGCTGATATATATTTCTATAACTGCTGCAAATTTGGGACAACAAGGTTTCTTGTTTTTTCCCCTTCATTTAAAGGCTTATATATCCATTATTTGTCTTGTTCCAGGAAGGGATAACATTGTTTTGCAGGTATCTATCACTTGGAAACCATGTATCCTTCTACAAGACTCATTTTCAATCCTTCCATCATCTCTATCATTGACCTATAGGGGTTTCACTTATCATCTCTCCATCCTTTGTCGTAATCCCCTTAGGGTCACCTGGGATTCCCCCCTTGTGTGGGATTTTTCCTTCACTAAAGCGAGGGGAGGGTTTATCTAAGGTGACAATGGGTAGACTCTCCCACAGTTATCGTCATCTTGTGGATTGGGTCGGGCTTTTACGAACCTACAGTTTGTGCGATAACATGGTCAATACATGCTTGTCTCAAGAATGAAATAAAATTACTATGGAAGAGCACCCAACTATGAGGATTTTGTTTATTTTATTTTATAAGGGCATCCTAGATCCAAGCCTTCACTTGCAAACTCACCTATGGTGCTTCATCTAAAAACAAGTATTTAAATATTGTTAAGTGGTCAAAAGGCATAAGATAAGGAGCACCCTAATAAAAAAGTGGCATTTGGCACTTAAGAACACATTTGACAAAAGCACTCTCCATGAAAATTTATAAATAAGCAAATTATAGATAAGCATTCATTTAAAGCATATATCACTCCCCAATAGAGAGATCTACCTAGAATCATCTAGAGTAGTGCATATATCAAGAAACTAACAATTATTTAGAGAATCCCACTTGAGAGCACTAAAAGCAAGATGATGTCACATGGCATATAAATCCCTTGACATGGTCAAAGGCATAAAGGCATGGGGAGTGCCTTGATAGTGGAATGGACAATTGACCCATGGTTCACACGTAAGGAAGAAAACTATACATTGAGTAACACTACACATTTAAAGGAGGTTCATCATACTTTGTTGCTATATTTGAAAAAAGATAGGCCTATTAAAGGAGGGTGCCCTAGATCTAAGGAGTTGTTTAACTCATTTATTGCACATTCTCCTAGAGTGCACCTCTTGAGGCATTCAAATAATATTTTAATGGATTCAAGAGCCAAATGGAAAAAAATTCTAGCCTTGGGGAGGACAAGTGGCAACATGGACTATTTCAATTGCTTAGATTAATCAAAGTGATCCTAACGTTTGAGTTGGAGGAATTTCTAGACCATTTTACTATATTTTAATATTATTCCTTCGAGGAAAGATAGATCTAAAACTTTCTAGAGTCTTCTCAATAAAATTTTATTGTAAATTAGTTGGGGAGAAAATTTATGAAAGGATAAGCTCTCATCACTTCCAAATTGAAAGTTGAGGTCGAGAAATTCTCCTAGAGGGCCAAGAACAATGTCATTTTTAGGTTAAAGGGAGGAAAGGCTCTAAGTGAATGAAAGTAGAATTCTATTGGGATGGTTGATCATGTTGATGCTTGGGATGCTACCTTGTTTTTTGCAAGTATATATCTTCTATTTGATATTTGTTGCACATTTTTTCTAGGTTGTTTGGATGTGTAAAGAAGGGTTTATGAAGTGGTTTCCAGCCCTATGGCCTTTGGATGTAACCAAATTGGTATATGAATGAAAGGTTGTTTTTTTTTCTACTATTTCGAAGGTGGTTGTTGCTTTCTATACTTGGATGGTTGCACCTTATATTGGTAGATATTGCACTAGAAATGAAATGGTGTTTTTTGTAATCTTTTCATGCATATCTATGTGTTAATATGGTTGATTTAATTAGCAAGATTGATGTATTATATGTCTTTTTGATTTATTCATTGCATTTCAAACTTCTTCATCAACTAATGTTGAGACTCCATTTTCCAAACGTACAAGGAACTCAGTCTTGCTTGTCTTCTCACTCTTTTATCTAAAAAATTAAAACATAACATACATAATACAAATATGATTTTATTAACAGTTTTAGAAATGACAAACTTGGAGTCTTATTAGGGAATCCCCCCTTGTTTAATATAAGAGCCAACCAAAAGTGAAGGTAGGTTCTACTATGGTAAAAATAGGTAGAACATACAAGATTTCCTTATAGGTTTTGTACTTCGATGATTAGACTTATCATTTGTTCAAATCCAAGGCGTAACACCCCCAAAATGGCCTTGACACATGACACTAAATTTTAAAGAGACAACCTTTAAAATTCTTACTATAGAGGCCCTCTAACACAACTTTGTCTGAACAATTTATCTTTTTATCATGGTTAATATCAAAAGGCTCTCTTTTCCTTCGAAGCACATTAAAGAGGCCAATTTTTCCACCTAGGGAAGAAAACATCCAAATTGGGTTTGATGCCAAATCCCAAGCATTTATTACCCCTTAGATTGAATTGTGAGAAACCTAGAAACTACCTACCATGAAGTGCATTCCCTTTTAAGCATATAGATGAACCTAAAAGCATGAAGGCATTATCATTATCAATTATGTCACACAATGGAAAATTTCCTTTGTTAATCTACATATGAAGAGCTTGTTGGATTTGGTGGAAAAATAAAATTCACTAAGGAACTTCCCCCTCCACCATGTGGACTACCCATTTGTTAACAAGTGTCTCTCATTGAGCTCTTATGTCAGGGAGATCCAAACCCCTTGATCCCTTGAGAAGCATAAATATCCCAAGCACCAAAGGAATCCCTTTCAACGCAACCTACTTTCCCCAAAGAAAAATTTTGAAAATACATTCCAAATATGATAAAAGAGAGAAAAGACAAGAAGACTAATAGATGTCCCTTGCTGCTAAAATTCTATCAACAATTGCAACCTTTAAGTGTGTAGGTTTTCATAGTTAGTTATAATGTTACTTGAGCTTTCTAGAGATAAATTGTGTATAAAAATTTTAAACGTCTAACATTTCGAGTGGACACTCCACCCATCATCAAGGATAAATAAAGTAAAATAATAATAGAAAATAGTGCAAAGGTGGATATTTATAGGGTAAAAATTAAGGTTAAGCATTGTGAAAAAAGAGTTACAACCCATTACAAAAAAAGAGTTACAAGCCATTGTGAAAAATGATTAAAATAGTAAAGGAGCCATTGGAAATAAGAGTTATTTAATGCTAATGTTAAAATTGAAATTAAAAGAAAGGGTTAAAGAAAATAAAGTTTAGGAAATATAATTTACTATTTTTATATTTCCAAAGGAACAAAATGTTGGATTACTGAGAGGGGGGGTGAATCAGTAATAGAGAAATTTAATCCTTTTTAACCATATAATCCAAGTGTTATATCAATGTAGCATTATCATCCAATAACTGCAGAGTAAATAAGCATTATCATCCAATAACCCAGAGTAAAATAAGCAATGAACAATTGAACAATCATGCACATGGCCACACACCAAAGAGCCACTGGAAATTCCAGCGAGAAAAACCTGCCACAATGTTTTCTTATATGTCTTGAAGAATTACATTCATTGGCACCAACTTCCTTTGTTTTCCAATGAATCGGAAGGAGGCTCCAACCCCCTTGTTTCGCAGACCACAACCTCAAGGAACCTAACTCCCCTATTCTCTGATACAAATCCGTAAGGAGGCTACAAACCCCCATGTTCTCCGACTACAACCTAGGTGGCTACAAACACCTATCATTTCCCCATCCAACTGCCATGTCATAGAAGTATAATGATGGAACCATTGTCACACTATCATTGTGAGATATACTCATTGTAAACCTGCACTAATAAACCCAATCCATGCATCAACCATGCATCAACCTCAGCCCTCAACCTATAATCAATCCTATAATTATAAACAAGTGCATCAACCATGCACCAACTCAGACAACAAATCTGTAATCAACATGTACCCATAAAAGTCTATCCATAAAATTGGGCATGCACCCATTCATGTTTCAACTACTCATCAACTATGACTCACCAACATGTACCAATGTCATCAACTATACACCCTGCTGCATAAAGCAACTCATCAACTACTTGTTCTAACCACCCAACATGTACCTTAACCAAAAGCTCTCATCAATTTCTATCATCCAAATATGATTTGAAAATCTAAAATAGACCTGGTGTATATTATCAAACTCTCCTGCAAACCTTCCTTAACTTTCACAACAAGAGACTAGCATTTTCATCAAACTTTTCTTTATTCTCACATGACTAGTTTGGGATTAGTCAACAACCCTAACTTGAAATAATCATAACTATGTACCTGTAATGAATAAATATCTTAAAATAGTACACAATGTTCTTAAATTTGTTTTATGCAATTCCTCCAAGTATCACTACTTGGAACCTCTCTAAAAAGGATTTATAGTAAAAATGACATACCTTGTTGAATTATGGATTATTCTAGAGAGAGACCTTGTAGAGCATGCCCTGCACGTAATATTTGTTGAATGGATCTGGAAATGTTCCACAGAATACTGCATATTTTACTATAACCAACACATTTGATCTTACTGAATTTGGATCTATTGTGAATAAGTTATGACGTTTTTACCCGAAACACATGTTTTAGACTAGTTTCAAGACTAGCCACAAACCCTATTTTCCACAGAGTGTAACTCCAAAAATAAAACGACCCACAAGATGAATTTTTTACCATGGATACTTGGATATGTTTCCTCAATGGCCTATCAATTTCATGGTTTGAATCATTCTATAAAAAATGTTATTGTGAAAATGGTGAGATGGCCTGTAAATAACATACCTTAGAAAGCATCATCAAAAGAATTTATCCTCCCTTGAATTATGGCCTTGTTTTCTTCACCTTCCCTCTAAAATTCGGGTTAGATATACTTTGGTTAACTTAGTTACCTATATATATTCAAGATGCTCAATTGTAATATGAAATGAGAGAGCTTTGTCTCTTATTTATACTCTCCAAGTAGCTTCCTTAAAAGCATCTTCTAGGTCACTTAACCCACTTCTAGGTCACTTAACCCATTTATAGGTCACTTAACATATTTTCCTCATTTTTAGGGTTAACCACTTTCCATAATTAGAAAGTTCTACATTACTTTATCATTTAAATATTCCTCCTTGACTTTGTCACCTCACTTTATCATTTAAATAATATTCTTTGATTTTGTCATTGCACTTTATTATTTAAATAATCCTTCTTGACTTTGTCACTTTACTTTATCATTTAAATAATAATTTCTTCTTTTCAAGCTCTTTGACTTATTTGACCTTTTGGGGCTTCAAGCCAACATATGAGGGTTCTCCAACTTCGTAAGGCCATAACTCTCAAACTGTGAGGAGTTATGTGACATTCCACATACCACCAGAAATGGCATGACATGTACTATCCATATAGAATAGTATTACCTTAAAATATATTAAAACTCATACAATTATACATGAAACAACCTTGGGTCCATTACCCAAACCTTTGTGCTACCAGAATTCACTACCGGACTTTCTTCAAGGGTTGACATCAATGATAACCAACCTTAATCAACACAAAAAGGGCCAAGATGGATAAAAAGGAGGAGAGGGATAAAAAAGTAAAAAAGAAATATTAGCATTAGTGGTAAGGGATATAAGCTAAAATTAAATTGAGAAATAAAAAAGGCTAATGATCAATACGATCAAACTGAATAAAAAGGCATAATGATAAATACAATCAAATTGTGGGTTTCCAAGATTGGATAAGTTTGTATCCATCTTCTCGATTAAAATTATTAGGATTTTTCAATTTCCATCACTTGTTGAATGATAGGAGATGAGTAATAGGGTTCTAAAGCTAAAATTTAAGTTTGGTCAAAGAAAATGAGATTATTAGATTTGTGTGAGTGTTCAACGATCACCGACTTAGAGATGCAATTGTGGAAGGTGTCAGTTATATGTTCTTTGAGACAAGATTTAAATAATCTACTGATTTGACCTATGTATAATTGGCCACATGAGCAAGAAATTTTATAAACTCATCGGCCAAGTGTGGGATTAGATTTACCCTTAGTTGTTCTGAATAATTGTTTAATGGTTTTATGGAGTTTAAAGAGAGTTTTAATATTCTTTTATCTTAGAGATATGATCTGTAGTACCTTGGATATAGGGAAGAGAAATGAGACCTAAGGGTGGGGAAGAGGAACGAGTGTTTTTAGAATTAGAATGACAAGCTAAGCAAAATGCCTTGTTGGCTTGAGAAATTGAATAACCATTGGACACAAGGGCCTTTGTTATGTGGGATTTTTCTTTCTAAAGGCAATGAGGATCTTGAATTTGAATGGCTCGAGTAACAAGAGTTTTAAGACTAACATATTTTTGGACAAGGTGATGGTGACAATGGACATGAAGGTATTAGTCGATGTGATCTGTTTTCCTTTAAAATTGGTGGGTGAGGGTGTCCTTGACCTTGGGTGAGGGAAGCCCTTGACCTTGGGTGAGGGAATCCCTTGACCTTATCTCCAAATTAGTGGACCCTAAAACCTTTAACCTTATTAAAATCAGTTTCACCTTGACTTTCTTCACCTTTAAAGGAATATTGTATGAACAAACATAAAGTACATCCATGGGTTCCTCTTTATCCCTAGTTGTCGCCAATATTTTATGGAACATTTCAAAGATTAGGCCTTAAATGACTTTCATCTTAAACCCAAGTGTTAGATTTAATTTGCTGATAATACCAAATATCGCACCCAAGTGCTGCACTTTACCAAGTTCTGTAAGAGTCGTACTTAAGTGTCACAACTTTGTCACCATGAATAAGTGTTTGTCATGCCCCCTAGACAAGTTGGAAGACAAACCTATCAGTTGGAGGTCAAAATACTACATTTTCCCTTCAAATTTTGGCCTTAAATGAGCTTCATCGCCCCCCTTCCCATATACAAGGAGTGATGAAACCTTGATCATCGCTCCCCCAGAGTGTCTTAGGGAGTGATAGTCACCCCGTGCAAAGTTATGGGGGGCGATGAACTTTTTTGAACCATTTCTCCTTGATTTTTGAGGTTGTTTCCAAGAGATCTTAGTTGGTTAAAGGATTGGTTCGATCTTTACTCTATTCAAGGCAAGTTCAATCTAGTCGGTTGATCCAAATCCTCATTTGACCACATCCTCTCCTCAAAACTTCCTATGGTTGTGATGCTTCCAAACCCATATAATGAAGGCCATGCTTGAGTGAAAAGAGGGAGAGAATTTCATAGTATCATACTTATGATCATAAGACATTCAAGAGGAGGGGAATTAAGAGAATCATACTTATGATTGTGTGAGATCCAAGGGGTTAGATAGGAGATCTTGGAGAAGTTGTTGCAACATCAAACTTGATATTGTAAGTGCTTCCATTTTTTGGCTTTCCATTAATACATAATTTAGTTTATTCCTCTCATGTCTATGTGTTCAAATGTATGCATGTCTATTGTTGTTAAATTAATCATAGATAGATCTATTTTCACTTAACAATATAGTTGGAAAGAAGGAGCTTTATATTTGTTTTTTCCCAGTCTTTTTTTGTGCCTAAGAGCTTGGACATCAAGGTTAAAGGTAGGAGCAGCGAGGAAAACTTTCGTAAAAAGGTAAGTCACCCATCTCTTCCTTCTCATTCTAATTGTCGAAATAGGTCTAAGAGGAAATTATTTCACCATTTGTTTTCTTCTGTCTTGGATCGAGAGGGGTCTTGATCCAGAGAGGGGTTTCACCTGTCCGCAGGGGGAACTTTACCATAATAAAAAATTGGTGACTCCAGTGGGGAGAAAACTTTCATTAGTATTTCCTTGGTTTCTTCTATCCTTTTGAGTCTTGCCCGATACTTAATATTCTTGATTTTTATGCTTCTCCTTTGATCGCTGACCATCCCACATCATCACTGGGAAGTTCTCTGAGCCAAACACATGATTAAATATTATATCTAGGAAATATTTGTGTTTTTACGCCACTTTCAGGACTTAATCCCTCCCCCATAAGGGGGTACACAGTAATTATCGCTTCCCCCACAGTGTCTTAGGGAGAGATAATATCTATTGCATCACCCAATATGCATAGTTATTGGAGCGATAGTATTGGTTCTAGGTAAATTTTGAGATTTTTTTTCCTTTGTTTTGTCAAATTTTTGTCTCGGGCCTCCTCATCAAAACCTCTTCTTTATGTATGAGGCTTTGATTGCTTAGGATCCAATGGTCATCATTGTCTTAATCCTCTTTGAGTCTCTTTTTATTTTTGATTTTGTTTGAATGCACAACACCATCTTGGGTTAATTGTGATCCTTAGATTGTGTATTTGGCATCTTTGGCTTGAATGTCACTTGTTGTTGATCTGTAATGTTTTGAAACTGATATTTTTTATTTGCATTTGATTCTCTTTTTTGAATTGAAAATTGCACTTTTTGTTTGGGCTTTTTCTTGTTTATGACCTATTACAAAATTGGTTTCTTGTTTTGAGTGGAAAGTATTGAGAGATTTATTTCATTTGAGTTCTTTCGATGCTTGTCGATCTACTTGATTGCATTTTCTAGTTTGCATTCTTTTGTGTTTGCCTTTAATTCTTTTCATCTCATTTGAAAGAAAGAAAACAAAAGAAGTTTCATTAAAAATTTACATTGCATTTGAAAGAATTAGAAAACTAAAAAGTAATTGCATTCTAGTTAGTGGGTGTAGCATGTTTGAGCTTGCATTTTAAAGCCAAGAATCGTGTATCCTACAGTTTATTTGACTCGTATATCAAACACCTTTTTCATTCAAAGAGTAGTTCATGTTTCTTACATTGAATGTTATGTTTTCTTATTTGCTTAAAACCTCTTTCTCCTTTCTATAAATAGGCTTCATCAAAACTAAAGATTGGATTCCATTCATTTTTTATTTTGAAGTCTTCTTGGAGTTAGAGTGATAACACCATATAGTTCACTTCCATTTACCCTTTTGAGTAACAACAACCATAAAAGGAACAAGGTACCTAATCTAAAATCAACTAGACTTTTTCTTTATTAGAAAACGATCACAAGTCTAGGTTGTAGGGTGGCCTTGGTTGTAGGGTGGAGAGTAAATTCTCCAAGGCCACTGAAACAAAACTAGGAACTAATGAGAGAAATCCATTAGTAACATGAAGTGTTTGTTAGGAAATCTCCTCTAACACAGGAGTCAAGTGGTAGGATAAGTCAAGAAGAGTGTTTGGATCGGTCCCCAACACTATCTCTCGATGAGATTATGCAAGTCAAGGGGTCAATATTAGTAATGGAAAGTCCTCGGGGTGACACTACTATCTGAGTTGCTTCAGGTCCAAGACATTTGTCTGACATTCTCTTCCCATTCGTAGAAGCCCTATCCCACGACCATTCTTCCCAACCACCAAGCGCGAAGTGGTAGCCCTAGTTGATTTCCCTTGGTTACCTTCCCATTTCACTGTATTGGTGGTACTGTTAGTACCTGAGACAAACGTACAACACATGATTTTGGCTCCTTAGTAGGGTACTTGGTTGTGTCCGGTGCTTGCACCTATGGAAATCCATTACAGAGTTGTTGTGAGTAATTATTTTCTCTTGTTTCTTTGTTGACAGCCTTATATCCCGTCTCTGGAAGATCCTTACTTCATTTCTCTCTGTTACAAGAGAATCGTTTGCTTTCTCTTATCTTATAGGGACTTTGGTAGTGTGTGCTCTTTGATTTAGTAGACCCTAGGTTGAGTCTATGTATATAGCAACAGTTCTAGAGCATGCCAATCAAGGAATCCCTTTGCACAAGGATCCTCGTCATTTTCCTTGTTTTGGAAATATTGGTCCTCCTTACATAGCTACATTGAGTCTTCTCAGTTTTACTGTGGGATTACCAGTATGGTTATTTTCCACTCCTTTGATCCTGAATTCCCCAGCTACTGCCCAAGAAATCTCTCCAACGAAAGAACATCAACCTCTTGTTGACCATTTTCCTTCTTCACTCGTTGTGTATTCTTCCCTTTATTATTTCTCGCCTCCTGAAAGCCTTTATGCTAGTAAAAAAGAGTCTAAGAAGAAGAAGAGAAGAAAGAAGAAGAAGAAGAAAAATAAGCAAAGTGGCAATCAACCAACCACTTTTAATCATGTTGGGAGTGTTGAGAATGTTGAGAATCCTATGAACATAGGTCACAAACCCAAGTTCCTTTGCAAGATTTGTAAGGGTGATCACCTTCTTAACCATTTCCCTAGTATTATGAAGGTTTTAGAAGTGTGGCCTCAGGTTTCCCAACAACCCATGTCACCATCATTTGTAATTCATGCTAGTGATAGTCCATTGACCACTGATAATAAGGTTGGGGGTAAAAAAGGTAAAGTCAATCTTCCTTGTAAGTTATGCAACATAAATCATCATACTTACCATTTCCCTCGTATAGAGGAGGCTTCACAATTGTTGGTAGACAGTGTCATTTCCCAGCAACAACCTCCAGTTGCTTCCCAAGAGTCCTCCCCTACCCAACCTCTATTTGATGAAGTGGCCAATATGATTTTATCTTCGGTTGACCCCACTCTTCCCTTGAAGAGTTACTTGAATACCACTGATGTTTTCTTTGTTAGTTCAGGGTGTTCTAGACATGGGGATATCCTGTCTGTTTCAACGAAACTCCCTCCAAGTACTAAGGTCATTTCCTTTGATTGGAGTAGTCTAGCATAACCTTGTCTTCCTTCAAGTATCTCTTTCCATATAATTTTGCAAGTTGCTAATAAGTACATATATTGCACTATCATAGATGAAGGGGCCTCTATTAGTATTTTATCCTCAATTGCTTGGAAATCTTTAGGTTCTCCTGAGCTTGTGTCAGCCACTAATCATCTACTAGATTTTAATAGAAGAACTAGAGAACCTTTAGGGATACTTCATCAATTTTCCATCACCTTAGGAGGGAAAATTGTCTGTATTGATGTCATGGTAGTCCAAGGCCCCTTGGATTTTAATTTTCTCCTTGGGTGGGACTATGTCTATGTTATGAAATTTGTAGTGTCCACACTCTTTTGAGTGATGCATTTTCCCCATGATGGGAACATAGTGACCATCGATCAACTTATGTTTGTTAGTCTTGATCATTGTATGATTGTTGACCATCTGACTTCCCTGAATGTTACTTACATTCAAGTGGTTTCTCCCCTGCCACAAGTCAATTATGTGGCATTATCTCCCATGCCTTCAATTTCTAATGAGAAGGAACCTCTCGATGTATGCTCATCTTCTTTGGATTTAGTTCCAGTAGTTGACATGGTAACTCCCTCGCTAGGGAGATTGGAGCTTGTTCTCCCCCCTATTTATAAGAGTGAGTCTCTTTTCATGTATTCCTTCCAGAACATTATTCGTCTGTCTGATGAAGACCTCTTAGAATCCATGGTCAAGGTTAATTACCATAATTCGCTTTCTGTGTGAAGCTCGTTAAAAAATGAAACAGATACCCATGAGCATAGTTCATTGTATGTGTCAAACTCGTTAATCAATGAAATGGATCCCCCTCCAATTGATTCAAGTCTTCTACTAGATCTATTACTTGAACCTTCATTTCCTCTGCATGTGTCAGTTGATCCTCTTTCTTCATCCCTCTTTGGTGAACCTATTTCTACTAGTATCCAAGAGTCTAATCGGGTTCAGAAGAAGAGTCGGCGGATGAAATAGAGCTTGGGGGGCATGTCTACAGCCTCTAGACATCATGTTGTAGTTAAGCTAGTAGCTTTTGTCGATCAGGTTGGAGGAAAAGTACCAACCTCTAGACATCATGTTTGGAAAAAACCCGTCGATGGGTATCACCCAAAGTACCAACCTCTGGACATCACATTGGGAAGAAACCCGTAAATGGGTATCACCCCGAGAAAAGTTTCATTTTTTGTTTCACGATCATGTAAAAATGAAGAAGATATCCCAAGAATAGCTTCATTCTATGTTTCAATCTCATGTAAAAATGAAACAAACACCCCAAGCATAGTTTTATTTTCTAGTTTCAAGATCGCGTAAAAATGAAACCAACCCCAAGCATAATTTCTTTTCTAGTTTCAAGCTCGTGTAAAAATGAAACCAACCCAAAGAAAAGTTTCATTTTATGGTTTCAATATTGTGTCAAAATGAACCCCAAACAAAATTTCATTCTCTATTTCAAGCTTGTTTAAAAATGAAACCAACCACGAGCACGGTTTTATTCCCTGTTTCAAGCTCATTTAAAAATGAAGCAGACATTAAGAGCATGCTTAGTCATTATTCAAGCTCATTAAACAAAAAAGAGTCATCTTTTGATTGGAAGTTTAACCCTTTTTCGGCCTCGTAATACTAATTATGAAAAAGGAATACTCTAGTCAATCTTGACAAGAAGAGTTCTCCCTTGTATTTTTTTACACTTTTTCGGACTTGGGAGACTAAATTTACAAAAAAGAACACCCTTGGAGTATTCTTTAAGATATTTTCAAACTCTAAACTTGAAAATACCATCAAATTTACCTTCTTTGGGATCGTAAAACTATACACCGAAGGACCCATATGGGATCGAACCCCTCCTTCAAGTTCGTTAAATATGTGATGATGGATTCATCGAAAATGAGCTATACTGAGCATTTGTTATCCTCCTCAAACTCGTTAAAAAACAAATAGGTACTCACCATTCATGGTGATGGAAAAAAAATTGAGAGAAGTGGGTCAAGTTTTGGAAATAATTCTGGCAGTTGTTTGTTGTCGTCCTTGAACATGGCACATGTTTGTGTCTTGTCTTAAGTTGGGTAATCTGCTTGTCTCTTAGTCATACCAATCCCATGAGTCATCATACTCCTTCAGCTCTCCTGAAGAGTGCCCCAGTCATCGTCACACTATGTTTTGGTATATCTCTCAATTGAGTCAATGTTGCCAAGTCTTTTGTCGTGCTTCACAATGTTCAAGGGAAGTTTTAACCCAAATCAACCACTCTGCAGTGTTATTAACGTTCATCCTCATGTCGATCTGTGCTCATTTAATCCATTATCTTACATCACTTTCATGTGTCAGTTTTGTATCGATGGTGTGGGAAACATCACGACCCTCCTTCAACAATTCTATTCATGTCGATACTAACACATTATCTAGGGATTAAACTTAGAAACCAGTTAGTACCTTGGAACCTGCATGCCTCAATGGAAGGTCTCCTTGCCTTTGACAGTAGGTTTACATCATTAGCCTATGATCAAATGATTCCACAAATGTTTGACTTCAACTCATTTGTTCACATTCGTTGGAATGTACTATGGTATCGTGGAAGTCATTGCCATCATTGGTGGTTTATCTCGCACTTGTTAACGGTATGCATCAATGACCGATAATAAAGTGGTTTCTACCATGTTTGACATCAGGAGATCTATTCACATAGCTAGATTCATATCATTTCAAGAACGACAAGAAGAATGTGGGAACTCCTTCGACACCTAGGTTGCAATGGAGACTATTTGAGTACTGGTGTATATGTTGTCACATAGATCCACTTTGTATTGGTTTGTGGCTATTTTTTGTCATATTGTAGCTCCACTTTGTATTTTTATGTTGTTGTGACCTAATTGAGTCATGGAGATATGGATCCACATTGTATATTTGGTGGCCATATCCTTAGTCAGTTCTTTCATGGATTCACATTGTATTGGTCAGCGACCATGCTTTGAGTCAAGTGTATTCAAAGCATAGGTTTGCCTACCCCATGGATGATACGTATTTACTATTTGATTTTCGTTCGCAGCTTCTGATGGGATCTCCTATTCTATCACCCTCACATACATATTTTTGTAAAATGCTTATGCCATCATCTTTTCTTCTGACATCACACTTTAGGAGGCATATGTTACACACCAAAGTGTCATGCTACCAAATGTCTCACCTAAGTGTCACATTTTACCAAGTGTCGTAAGATTCATACTTAAGTGTTGCAATTTCATCACCATGAAGAAGTGTTTTCCATGGCCCGTAGGCAAGTTGGAAGAGAAACCTATCAGTTAGAAGTCAAAATACTACATTTTTCCTTAAGATTTTGGCCTTAAATGATCTTCATCACCCCCTTCCCATATACAAGGAGTGATGAAACCCTGATCATCGCTCCCCCAAAGTGTCTTATGGAACAATAGTATCCATGTGCACAGTTATGGGGGGGAGATGAAGTTGTTGCAACCATTTTTCCTTGATTTGTGAGGTTGTTTCCAAGAGATCTTAGTTGGTTAAAGAATTGGTTCGAGCTTAACTCTATTCAAGGCAAGGTCAATCTTGTTGGTTGATCCAAATCCTCATTTGACCACATCCTCTCCTCAAAATTGTCATATGGTTGTGATGCTTCCAAGCCTATATAATGAAGGCCATTGTTGAGTGAAAAGAGGGAGACAATTTCAGAGTATCATACTTCTAATCTTGAGACATTCAAGAGTAGGAGGGTAATTAAGAGCATCATACGTATGATTGTGTGAGATTCAAGGGGCTGGACAAGAGAGCTTGGAGAATTTGTTGCAACATCAAACTTGAGATTGTAAGTTCTTCCATTTCTTTGGTTTTCCATTAATACATAACTTGGAATATTCCTCTCATGTCTATGCGTTCAAATGTATGCATGTCTATTGTTGTTAAATTCATCATAGATAGATCTATTTTCACTTAACAATATAGTGTGGAAGAAGGAGGTTTCTCTTTGTTCTTTGCGGGTCTTTTCTTGTGCCTAGGAACTTGGACATTAAGTTCAAAGGATGGAGCAGCAAGGACAACCGTCAAAAAAAGGTAAGTCGTCCATCTCTTCCTTCTCATTCTAATTGTCGAAATAGGTCTAAGAAGAAAGTATTTCACCATTTGTTTCTTATGTCTTGGATCAAGAGGGGTATTGATCCAGGGGGGGTTTCACCTGTTCTTAAGGGAAACTTTACCATAAAAAATGGTTAATGTCTAGTCATCATCAAAGTGGACATTGAGAAGTTGACTACCACCATTCATTTGGATTTCATGTTTTTTAATTTCATCTTAAATTTCTCAAACATTGCTAGTTGCTTCGCTCTCAAAAAATTTAGAGTCTTGATATTGTTCCAACCTTTAATTCCTTGGCCTTATCTACTATTTTCTCCACTTTACCTTTTAGAGCAATGGCCTCCACAACAAAAATGGTAGTGTGTGTCTTTCACTTTTTGGAAGTCATGATCCTAGATGATCTATACAACATTTGGATATCAATGCATGTAAATCTTCTTTGAAAACAACTTGATTTTGTGTATTCCCCTTAAATTTCCCTTACTAACCTTCATTTGCATCCCTCCAACTCTCCCATCATTTCAGGGTGAGGGATTAGATTGCATGCATCTCAAGTCAAGTGAGATCATTATGATTTGAGTAGGTTGTCTCAACACTATTAAATTTTTATATATCAAGGTTTTGGGGATAAATCAAACCATGTATTTGCCAAAATTTCTACCACCTTGCCAAAATTATATAGGTAAATATGACAATTAAATTGTTATGATCCAATGTCTTAACAATGATAAAAAATCAATAATTGCAGTCCACTTTGAGGGGGAAACCTCATTTTACAATATGTCCACTTTATAATATAATAAGAGATGAGATAAGATGATCATAATACTAGATCTCCATCATATATATAAAGGAGACTAAGGGTTAAAATTATGATGAAAGGGTGCAATTAAGGGTTCTATCTGACCTACTATAAATGTAATAATTCAATATCTAGGGCTTAATAAGGGGTATTATACATAACATGGGGCTTTCAATAGGGATTAACATGCCCCTCCCCTTCAAACAAGTGTTGTCCTCAACACTTGACTAACCATGGGTGCTTCTGCATGAAGAAATCATCTTCCCATGTCACCTCTTCCACTAGTAGGTTCTTCCATTTGACGAAGTACTTTGTAATTGCTTGATTTCTCGGCTGCTTAATTCTTGTTTCAAGGATTGTTTATGTCTCTAGAATGATTTTCCCTTTTTCATTGATCTCTAGTAAAAGAGTTTGGACTAGGATCTTGTTGTCGATGACCTTTTTTAAGCAAGAAACATGGAAGACTGGATGTACACGTGAAGATGGAGGAAACTCCAATTTGTAAGCCATACATCCAATCCTTTGCAAAACCTTATAGGGGTCATAATATTTGGGCGCTAATTTATTGTCATTATTTTGTTGCTTGAGGGACATTTGTTTGTATGGTTGTAACCTTAGAAATAGTCAATCTCCCACTTCAAATTCTCTTTCACTACAAAGTTGATTTGCTTGTTGTTTCAACCTATTTTGTGCCATCACCAAGTTGTCCTTCAATAGTTTGAGGACCTCTTTTTGGTTCCCTATGTGGTCATCCACTGCTTGAACCTTTGTATTCCCTTTCAAAGGTGATGTGATAGATGGAGGATGATATTCATAAAGTCCCAGAAATGGGGAAATTTTTTATGAAGTATGGAAGGATGTGTTGTACCACCATTCTACCAAGGGAAACCACTTGACCCATTGTGTTTGTTTATCAGATGAAAAGCATTGAAGATATCCTTCTAGACATTTATTTACAATCTTAGTTTTCCCATCAAATTGAGGGTGGTAAGATGAGGTATGAACCAATTGAATACCCAAACAAGAAAATGATTTAGTCCAAAAATTTCGCGTGAAAATTGGGTTTTTGTCACTTACAATAATATTGGGAACTCCATGTTGTTTTTGAATTGTTTCCATGAATGTTGTGGCTTTTTTACTTTCTTTAAAATGATGAGAAAGAGAGAAAAAAATGGGCATACTTTGTTAGTCGATCCACTACTACCATGATGATAATTTTTCCTTCGGATTTGGGTAAACCTATAATAAAATCCATTGAAACTTCTTCCCAACGTTGGCTTGGTATAGTTAATGGTTGTAGGAGACCTGGAGTCTTGATTGTCTCTCCCTTATTCTGTTGGCAGACCAAACATTCAGACACAAACTTTTGAACAACATTTTCAAGACCTTCCCAGAAAAAATCCTTCTTGATCGTGTGGTAAGCTTTCAAGAATCTTGAATGTCCCCCTATAGGAGAAGTGTGCAATTCCAAAAGGACCTTCTATTTGAGTTGGGAATCCTTACATAAATATAGGCAATCATGATATCATAGCAAATCATTCTTCCATACAAAATTATCTATTGAACTGGGATATTCATGTAGTTGTTGAATGATCTTCCATACTTCTTGATCTTGCTTCTATTTTATCCTCGCTTATTCCACCCAATCAGATTGTGGAATAGAGATAACACATAGTGAACCTTATGTTTCTTCTTCTTTCCTGGAAAGGGCATCTGCCACAACATTATGTTTTCCTTTTTTGTAGATAATTTCAAAGCCATAACCCAACATCTTTGTAACCCATTTTTGTTTCCCTTCTGAAGATAATTGTTACTCCAAGTACTTCAAACTGCCATGATCTGTGTTTACTTTGAAGTGTCTCCCTATTAGGTAGGGGTGCCATTTCTTAATTCCATGTAGTATGGCCAACATTTTTTTTCATAAATGGGTTTGACTAAAAATTTTTCTTTAAGTCGGTTTCTTTCAAAGGCAAGGGGTCTTCCTTCCTGCATTAAAACTACACCAATTCCATGGTCTGAGGTATCACACTCCACAATAAATGATTTTGTAATTCCAAGTGTGGCCAAGACAGGAGTTGTACACATAGCCTCCTTAAGTTTTTCAAAATCCTTAGTTGCTTCTTCGGTACAAGAAAATAATTATTTCTTTAATAATGTTCTTAGAGGTGTTTCTATTTGACCATATTGCTTAACAAACTTGCAATAATATCCTATTAATCATAAGAATCCTCTAAATTTCTTCAAGATTTTGGGAATTGGCCATTCCCTCATAGATTTAGTTTTGTTAGGGTCCACTTTTACACCTTCCTGAGATACAATATGACCCAAATATTCCATTTCTTGAACCCCAAAGGCACACTTGGAAGGCTTTGCATAAATTTGTTGCTCTTCCAATAGTTGTAATACTCTGTCAACATGTTGTACATGCTCTTCCCAAGATTTTTTGTAGATTAGTATGTCATCAAAAAATACTAACACGAATTTTCTAAGGAAGGGATTGAAAATAGAATTCATTAAGCTATGAAATGTTCAAGGTGCATTAGTAATTCCAAATGGCATAACCAAAAACTCATAATGAACTTCATGTGTTTTAAAAGTTGTTTTAGGAATGTCTTCCTGCCTCATTCTAATTTGATGATATCCCGAACGAAGATCCAACTTAGTAAAGAATTTTTCTCCATGCAATTCATCTAATAAATCATCAATGATAGGGATAGGAAACTTATCTTTGATGGTCATTTTGTTGAGATGTCTATAATTTGGACACATACACCATGAACTATCCTTTTTTGCAACCAACACCACTAGTGAAGAGAAAGAGCTTTGGCTATGTTGAATGATGTCAGCCTCTAACATTCCTTGGATCATGTGCTCAATCTCACTCTTATGTGCATATGGATATATATAAGAACTAATGTTAGGTGGTACACTTCCTGGTTGCAAATGAATAGCATGGTCATGATCTCGAGCAGGTGGAAATCCCTTAGGCATTCCACAAAATACTTTGGAATGATTGTTGATAATTATTTGGAGATCTGATGGAGCAGGGGCTATAAATGTTTGAACATCAAGTGAGCACAATTGTGCAATTACGCCCTAGTTTCCCTTTTTGATTAATGTTTCCATGATATTAGAGCTTATCACTTTAGAGGGTTTTCCTTGGATACCTCTAAACTCATATTACTTTCCATTTGAGAAAAATCTCATGAAAAGATTTTGAAAATCAAAGGCCAATATTCCCAGTGATTGCAACCATTCGACCCCTAATACAACATCATCACCCCCTCCCATTTGGATGGAAATCATAGGGATATCCAGAAAATACTCCCCCATTTTGAGATTAATACTATGGCATTTCCCTGAAAAAATTATGGTACCTCCATATCCAATCATTACTTGAAACTCTGATGCGGGATATACAAATCAATTGAGATATTTTGCTACTTTGTAATTGATGAAATTATGGGTGCTACAAGAATCAATCAATATTGTTACCTTTTTCTTTTTGATATATCCTTGTATCTTAAGGGTTTGTGGAGTAACGATGTCGGCCAATACATGGCAAGGTATTGTTGGAGTACTCTCTTCTAGATCTGGATCTTGTGACAGTTCCAATTCATGGTCTTCTTCCTCTTCACAGTTGTAGACGAAAATGTATGAATTACCTTACTCAATCATTTTCAAATCTTGCTTGGCTAGGACAAGATAGTCGGGAATATCACCCTTGGTTTTATAGACTCAAAAATATTCTCTCAATATGTAAGTATTAATTACTAGGATCAAGGTTGATTTATTTATGAAAAGAATGTTGCAATTATAAAATAAAGTTTATATAAGTTTCTGAAATATTTATGGATTACAGAAAGTAAACATGGAGATCAAAAAGAGAAAAGTAACCAAGTCATCAACACACATATACATAAGAAAGAATAGCAATCTGATTTATTTCATTATGAGGTATCAAAATTGTTTTTCTCTTTACAAAACCCTGAGAGGGCATGGACCAAAGTCTGATTTAGAGATCCCCAATGAACACCATACAAAAATACTCTGACAATCAAGTAAAACTGAAATTTATAATCTGGATCATCTTGCCATGGATTGCTACCAATTTGACTCTACAAGATATTATTTATCAGCTATGAAACTTAATTCACAAATAGACAAGAATACATAGACTATCAAGGATGGATCAACACCTCTAAAACAAGCGTCTAAAAAGTTTGGTTTGGTCTTGAACCTTGTTGTCTACAATAAGACCCTACTGTCACAAAGAGAATTAGGCTTTGAATAACTCAAGAATGAATGAAAACTGAAACTATCTTATGAAACCAAAAGAGCAAACCTTAGTCTTTATTTCTCCTTCTATTCTCCCCTTGTTTCTTCTTCTCATTCATCTTTTATTCTTTCCAAATAAGTTGAAGTAGTTCAACTACTTTCTTTAGTTAAGTTAGTTTGACTTAACAAATTATTTTAAGAGAAATAAATAATAATAATAATAATAATAATAATAATAGTTAAGGGTCTTTAATTAATAATAACTAGGTAGGTAGGACCCCTTGTGACTCTCATTTTTTCTTCTTTCCAAATCATAAAATATAACACAAATGGATAATCATTTTAACACATGCCACCCTTGTAGCTCCCTTAAATATATTTCAAATTAGATATTTAAATATCAGAAATAATTTAAATCGTATCCAAAAATATATAAATATCCACATTATCCAAAACAGAGCTTGTTGTCCAAACTTTCTGTAGACCATTAATACTGTCCTTATCAACTCAAATCATAAAAAAACATAAACTAAAAGCCATACTTTCCACTCTGAGAGGAAATCTTTCTTTTATCATTGTTGTCCCCCTTTGATTTCCCAGAAGTAGCTCATGGTTGATTTGAACCTTGAGGTTGTATTTCGTTGATTACAAGGGAACACTCATCCTTCAAATGCATACGGTAAGACATGGATTTTGACAAATCATTTGATGGACAAGAAGGGAGGCAGTTTATTTTCCTTTATCTTGCTCATGAGGAGCATCATTTTTTAGTCTTTTACTAGCATGTGAGGACATAGTCTTTTATGATGGTGAGAGATAGATGGGTTGACAATCTATTTCCATCCATCATTTGCAGGGACTTCTGGTTGCAAGGACACATGCGGAGGAATGGGAATTCCATGGATGTTCTAAGGCTGGAAAGGGGGTCTTTCTGGCCGAGGGTGTACTATTCCATGCCCAATCCAGTTAAATAACTCAGTCTGGAAAAACTGGTTTAGTTTTTGGGGATCAGCATAAAAAAGAACGAAAAATCTAGGCCTTCTAGGCCCTATGTTCCAATTTCCCCTGCCCCTGTTATTTCTGCCATGACTGCCCCTACTAAAGAAACTCGTCCTGTAGTAGCAGTTTGTCAGTAACTAAGACCTTAATAAACCATACATGATATTCTTCTTGCATGAATCAAAAATTGGCTCAGAAAATGACAAAAGATATATACAAATCCATCCATAACAAACCATTTAACAATCGCCAAGTGAACAGGGGGTGATACGGTTCATGGGACATACGAAGGGAGTGTAATGAGTGAAAAGTGATATAATGATAGGGGATTAATAAAGGAATATTGTTCAGCAATTAATTAAATAATTTAACTATGTAATAAAATACAAAAATACCAGTTGCCAACCATTATTGTGTTATCTCTCTTGTCATTGTTACACAGACCTTTTGAATTTATTTCACAGAACATGGATTTTATATATGAAATTGGGATTATGAGGGGAATGTAATGAACGAAAAGTGGTAAAACGATAGGGACATAATATGGATATTGTTCATATAAAGATAAATCAAAACAAACAATCAAACATATCTCTGTTTAAGGCTCCAAAGTTCAACAATATTCACTTTTCAACATTACAATTTAAACTGTTACTTACTTTACAAATTGTTTGTTGGATTCCAAAAAGTGATCCATATGCCTAGAAATTTTCAATTATAGCATCCTTTGTATCTTTATATAACAGTCATAACAAACAACATTGCAATATATGATAAACCACAATAACCCTTTTAGTCACAACCATTCATAACTCCAATGCTAAATCCTTTTAAAACAAATAGGAATACGCATAGTGCTTACAACCATTTATATCCAATACTTATTCTTTAAAGCCAACAGGAACATGTGCAGTATTTACCACCACTTATGTCCATTATTTAAACATTGTTCAATGCAATTAAACTGGACGTTATAACTCTTTATTGGGCCCCAATAAATTCACACACAGGTGTCTTTTAAATATAGTCAACTTAGCATTCAAACCAAATAACATGCAATACTTCGAGCTCGGGCTTCACATAAACATTTAGGTACATACTTCTACCATAATTGTCAAACGAGGAACAGAACCAAATCGTGCCCAATTAACCAATCATACATAGTTCTCCATCAACCATTGACTGGAGTAAAATGATAACAATATTATCTTTAGGTTTTAAAAACAACAAGTGGAGGGTAAGAGCAGGTGGTTCGATCAGAGGATTATGTCTTCGAAAAATGCAAACAATTCATGCATTTTCACAATTTACCACAGACCCATAACAAGTGACAATACTCTCGGTTGTGAGGGTTACCAAAACGACAGACTGTCAACTCCAATAGGAAAATGAAATGAAGCCAATCTCTTAAACAACACTATAAAATAAGAATTCAAGAACAAACTCGTGCTCGACCAAAAGTATGTATAATGCCTCCATTAACTTATGGGTGATGTTAAACTCATCCTATGCAATTCTTTCCAGGCAACGGTGTCAGTGAGGGAAATGAAATCATAGCTAATGGCTTGGGGTTTTGTCAAGATAAGGCAAAACAAAACACTTTAATCTTTCAACAATTCATATTGCAACCCACAGGGTCGAAAACACTAGCCACAGAGACGAACATGGAGTGGGAAGCTTAGACGCAGAGACTTGTCGTAATAATCCATAAATAGGATATGTGCAAATCCCAGAGCTTTGGCAAGCCATGATACTCAATATCAATAGAGGTGCCAGACTCAAAAACCCAAAATGTGGTCGAGCAGGCTTCATTGCCATTTAATTCAATAAAATCATGCAAATATTACACATAGCAAGGAGAGTATAACCATTTCTTTTTTAAAGTGCCAACAGTCCAAACTAATCGCCATAAGAAACCACAGACACAACACCAATACACAATTCAAATATCTCATAACAGCTTAAGAAAAACACAGACTACGAGCAATCTTGAGCCAAAAGTTGATTCAAAAGGCAGAGTAACCGTCATGGATGGAAGAGTAAGAAACCAATACCTGGAAAAACCTGTGCGAGGAAGAAAACTAGACTGTATACATCCTTCACGACCAAACGATGCAGAAGAGCAACAACCACTAGAGCCAAAACCAAAATGTAAGAATGACTAGGGTGACAGGATCGAGGGGAAGTTTGAGTGATGTGCAGTAAATGCATGTTGCTTCTCCCTTCCAAACTCATTCAATTCAAAGTACAATTCAAGCCAATTCACCATAGCACTAAGTGATTAATCAAGCATGTATCAAAGTACACCCCTTTGTAATGTCAACTCTTTAAAATAACAATGTGCTAGAAACATTACCCCATGTGCATCCACATATAATATTCAACAAGGTGCATAAGTCTAGTATCAAGGGTTTAGTGCACCCTTCTTTTGTCACAATAATACATAGCATTAGAGATTGTGTATAGTTTTTTTATTCAAAGAGCTCCATTATTATCTTTTATCAAGACCAATAAACCAATTAATATCATGTTTAATGCAATGTTAAACCAAAACTTATAATAATTCTTTCACCCACGAGGCAGCCTTAACATATTTTGTGAAAGGTCATCAAAGCCATTCAGTGCCATGCATTAATTAACCAACCAACACATTTCACCATAACATTTAAAACCATGATTTGAAACAATGAACTATAGAAGATTGTGCTGGTACCATCACATAATCAAACAAAATATAAGTGAAGCATATCCATCATTGTGCCACAAGTCCAACAAGGGGGTCCCACCTACTAAATTATTATTAATATAAATAAATAATAGAGCTTGGAAATCATTTGCGAGCATAGTATTCATCGTTGTGTTTTTAAGCGTCAACAAACTAGCAACCCCATGGGGAAATCTGTTTCCAACAGATTAAGAACTCAGAATGTCCGGTTTCACAGACCAGGTGAACATTAGATTAAGGAATTATATATCAAAATGATTATGCAACATGGGAAGTGAGGTGGTTTAAGGGAAAAAATGATTCGGGATTTAGGGAATAACTCGTGGAAAATGTTACGTGTGAGGGGCTTATTCATGTATGCAGAACATTCAATTAATCACAGTGAAAGTGTTTATTATTTAAAGGAGAAAAACTTCTAGTGCACTCTTTTGAATCTCAGGGTGGAGGGAAGAAAGGGAAGACAAAAAGTAGAGATGAAAATCCAATTATCTATCTAACAACAGTACTGGAAGCAGAGATCAATTTCAATGATGTCTACAAGGGGAACTTCATAACAGTTGTGTAACCTTATTGTTATTGATTAATAATACTTACAAAATAGCATCGCTATGGAAAAACTGATCCAAAGTTTATTTCTGAAAATAAAAAGAAATTAATAAAAGAAAAAACAACAAAATTGAAACAACAGAAAAATAAAAACAGCAAAACAAAATCAAAGAAGTAAAACAGAAACTATAATACAAAAGTAATTTCCATACAGTGTTTTGACTTTCAACTTGGTTCCACATAGTGTTTCAAGTGGGAATCGTTAGTGCTATAAGAAAATAATCGTTCTTCCAAGTCCTTTAGAATGTAACAATTTGTGCCTAGGAAAAAAGCGATTTTAAAAGGACCCAGCCATAATTTTTGAAACTTAGAATGCCTTCCTCTATCAACATGAGCTTAATCCCAAAGAAATACTTTCTCATTTACCTTAAATATGACAGCTTTTGCATTTTATTGAAATATTTCTTTACAGTTTGTTGTCTTCTCTTTATGTTTTCCAAGGCAAACATCCTTTGTTCCTCTAAAGCCAACAGTGAATTTATCCTTTGAGGAATATTAGAAGAATTTAACTCTTCAACCTGTAGCATTAGCCGTAGATAAGAAATTTCCAACTCGATGGGTAGAATAACTTCTTGACCATAAACAAGCTGAAAGGGAGTGCAACCTATGCTTACCTTGGTAGTAGTGAGATCTTCCCAAAGGGCATAACTGAGGAAGTTATGCCATTGACGAGGTTTATCTTCAATGAGCCTCTTGATAATTCTAACCAGATTTTTGTTAGTAGACTCGGATTGCCCATTTCCTTGAGGGTAATAAGATGATGAGGTAAAATGTTTAACTCCCAAATTAACTAGAAATTTAGTCAGCTTAGCAGAAATGAAAGCGGGGTCGTTATCTGTGATAATTTCTAAAGGAATGCCAAATTTGGAGAAAATATTAGTTTCAAGGAAAAAAATAACCTCCTCATCCTGCGAATGTTTAAGTGGGACAACTTCAGTCCATTTCGTAAAATAGTTTGTGGCTTTCAAAATAAAAACTTGCCTTGCTGAAGATGGAGGATTAATAGGACTAATAAAATCCATACCCCATTTTGAAAAATGAAAATCAGAGAGGACAGGTTGTAAAGGCATGGAAGACAGACGTTATTTCCCAGCGAATTTTTGGCACTTGTCACAAGATCTAGAAAACTTATAAGAATCTCGAAAATTTGAAGGCCAGTAATAACTTTTTTTGATGATTTTAAAGCAGTAGTTTTAGCAGAAAAGTGGCCACCTAGATGAATAACAGAATCTGAAGATCCATGGGTCTCTTGTAACAGTTTATGTGCTTCCTCATTATTTACACAATGAAGTAATATACCATCGGCAGATCTCCTGAATAAGAAGTCTCCTAAAATAACATATTTGGAATATTCAAGACGGAGCCTTCTCCTTTGATGAGTATCTAAGCTATCTAGACAATTCTGATTTTGCAAGTAATACACCAGATCTTTATACCATGGATGTTCATCTATAGGAAAGATTTGACTATCAATGTAAAATAGTGTTGAAAGAGGATTATCTTGTTCATCAATTTCTTCACTTTCTTCAGCATGTTGAGCCAAGTGAAGGGCTAAGTCTCATCCCTTAATTGTTTTCGAAGTCATGATGGTTAGATCATGCTCCTAGATCTTGGCAAGACAATGTGAAAGCTTTCCTAAAAGATCAGTCTGTGAGAGAAAAAACTTGACAGCAGGCAAAGAGACTTTTACCAGTGTTTACTTGCCTAAGATAAAGTGGAGAAATTTTTCCACAGCTTTAATAAGAGCAAAAGCATGTTTTTCAATATAATAATATTTGAACTCATCATCTGATAATCTTTGAATCATATAAGCTACTGGTTTTCCATCATTCTGGTCATCACATTGTACAAGAATAGAAGAAATTGCTTCTTATGTGTCATTAGTGTATATAATAAAATCTTTCTGAAAATCTGGCTTCGCCAAAACCGGTGTGGAACTAATTTCCTTCTTAATCCGAAAGAAATAATTCTCGACGTATTCAGTCCAAGAAAAGGAGCGATATTACTTGAGAAGATTGTGAATTGGTTTGACCATTACAGCAAAATTAGGAAAAAATCTACGGACAAAGTTGATAATGCCCATAAAGGCTTGAACCTTCTTTTTGGAAGTGGGAGAAGGAAGGATTAAAATAGCAGCAATCCTTTCGAGATCTATGCTTATTCCTGAATCAAAGACAATATGTCCAAGGATCTTTCCCTTGGTAATGATGAAAATAGACTTAGAAGGAATGCCAAATTTTCTGCATCGCATGAGAACTTTTTTAAGATGACCAAAATGATCCAATCGGTTTTTTGAATATACAGTCAAGTCATCAAGATAAATCTGAATAATTTTACCAATCATATCGTCAAAATCTATCTTCATAGCTCTTTGGAAGGTAGCACCTGCATTAGATAAACCAAAAGGCATGTGTTCATAAGAAAATGTGCCCCAACATGTAGTGAAATTGGTTTTGTATTTATCAGTCGGTTTTACCTTGATTTGATTATAACCAGAAAAAACATCAAGTAAGGACATCATTTGTGACCCTGCAACTTGTTGCAAAATCATTTCAATATTAGGGAGAGGAAAATGGTATTTTACGCTCGCTCTATTTAATGCATGGAAATCAACGCACAGTCGAATCTGACCAGTTTTTTTCTGAACAGGAACCAAATTGGAAACCCACTCAGAATACTTAATAGGGAAAATTATCCCATCCTTCAAGAGTTTTTCAACCTCCTAACGAGTCACTTCAAGTGCAGGGTTAATGGGTCTTTGTTTTTTCCTAACCAGGTTTATACCTTCATTGATAGGAATGGCATGGTGTATAAGAGCAGGATCAAAACCACGAAGATCCTCATAAGACCATGGAAAAACATCTTGAAATTCACAAAGTAACTCAGTGAATTTCAACTTTTTTTCATCATTACATTGGGCACTTATCTTAACATTCTTTGGAGAATCGAGTGTTCCAATGTTAAAGGAAATGGTTTCACCCACTTTCCTTTTTTACTCTTATTTATGCTTTTCTTTGTTTCCTACATCACTCAAGGAAAATGAACTTTCTAGAGTCAAGCCCTTCGGAATTTTGTTATTTTCCATGGATATAATCTCTTTGGGCTTATATGGTTCATTTTGTATGAAAGCACAGATGCTTTCATCACCAGGGAAAACCTGCCATGACTCTACATTGTCATGGATATGAGGATGATACAAAGATTAAAAATTACAATCATGTCTTTGTGGAAGAAGTTGTCAAGTACGAGAGGTTGCAAAAACAATTAACCTGTCATCCATTGAATTCAATTCCCTTTTAACATGAGTGATGTTAAATGATAATAAGTTCGAGATAAGTGCCCAAACAACTTGGGTGTAGCGTTTTATTAACTTGTTGCTAGGAGAATATATTTTACGTACAAGGTTCACAACTAGCTCAAAGTCCCCAAAAACTATAAGGTGACCACAACCTAAATTATAGGCATTTTCAATGTCTACCAATAATGCTTCAAATTAAGTGACGTTGTTTTTGCAAGCAAATTCTAACATATAGGAAAAGTTGTGAATTTTACCTACAGGTGAGTACAAGATAATGCCAGTTCCATTACCTTCGTTGGAGCATGAACCATCAAAGTGCATATGCCACATCCCATCCTCCAGGTCAATTTGTTCCAGGATAATGTTATCCTCGCCTGCAAAGATGGAGTACACTCCTAATTCCTCCTCGACATACTTTACATTAGGTTGTGGAATGCTTTCTATATATGGTGAAATTATTCCCTTCCTTAGGACTATGATGTTCTTTCCATTCCGAGGAACAAATAAGTGTGTCCTGTCAAGTGAAAGATATCCACCTGTCAAAGCTTACCAGTCTCTTCCTAAGATGATTGAATAGTTACTTACTGGCATGTCAATTACCTGAAAATTAAGGGTTGTCCTTATTTCAAGATGTGCACATAGAACCAAAGTCACATATTTTATTTCACCTATGGTTGGTTGTTGTAGACTATTATATGAGAGCATGCTTCTGGAATTTTCATTGGTACAAGACAAGCCTAGCTCTTTCATAATAATTTTTGACATCACGCTTGGGCCCAAACCGACGTCAATTAAACAACAATAGGATATTTTGTCCATAATCTTTACATAAATGAAAAATGGGAGATTTTTTACAAGGTGTCTAAAACTATTTACACCTACTTTATTTACACTAGAATCCTCTTATTTTACCTCTTTAGAGAGATTGGCTATGGTGGAAGCTTTTCCTTCCACAAAATATTTTAGATGCTATTGTTGCTCAGGGATGGAAACCATGTTCAGAAGAGTACCATTGGCCTTGCTATTATCCAACTGGTTGAGAATGTTATATTTTGAAGAGGGAAGAGGGAAGGGAGTTCCTTGAATATCAAGAGTCTTGGTAGCTTGTTCAACAACATCTTGAGAAGATGAGCTTGGGCTAGAAGAAGTACAAGAGGGATCATATTTTCCTTTTGAAGCATAGGATTTATTCCTAGTGTGTATGATCATGACATCATCTAGTTCTGCAAAATCTAGAACAACAATGGTAGTTTCAGGCCTTTTGCCAAATATTTTATCTATGGAACTCTTATTTACCTCAACAGTACTTTCCTCGCGATGTTCCTCGCAAACGTTACACTAACTGTGAGGCATGGTGGATTTGGGTTGAAAGTTGTTTTCATGGGGATTCCTAAAAGATGGTGAATAAGAAGAGGAGGCCCCAGGAGTAAGTGAAGGGACATTTCCGTTTCACTCTTATGATATCATTCGGTTGTTCATATCATGTACAAGCTGTAAGAGGGTAGAAATTTTTGTTTGTTTAATTGAGTCTCCCTTGGGAAGACCTGTTCTTTCCAGTTGTTCTTCATACTCTAGACAAGTATGCATAGTGAAACCAAGATTGTCAGTATATTTTGTTCAAGCCTATGATGATAAGGGGAAGGTAGAGAATTGTAGTAATGCATAAAAGAGACTTGGTTCTAAGGTCGAATCAGTTCGGGAATTTGATTATACAACTTGGTGAAACGTAGGTTGAAAGACTTGATAGTCTCACCGTCTTTGTACGCTATGTTATTGTATTCTCGTAATTGTTTGGCTGGGCTCTTAGACTTCCCATAAGTATATTTGAACCAGTAAACTAAATCTTCCCAAGTGGAAAGAATATTAGGAGGGATATCNAAGTTCATTCCATTTTAGAATTTTACTTAAACCATAGACAATTTGTTGCAGCAACCAAGATCACAAGAAGAAACACCATGCACAAGTACACAAGAAGTATCCTGGGAAACCCTTCTCAACAAGGGAAGAAAACCCAGCCAATCATTTGTTATATTCTTAAAAATAAATACCTCCACCACCATAAACACTTAGCACACAGAATGGTGCTCACAAACCCTAGAAGACTAGCACCCAAGAGAGGTGTGCACTTTTCCCAAGAAGATGTACTTGCTGAAATTTCCAAACTCACACTTGAGATATGATTCATCAATGGGGAATTTACCTTTACTTGTATTAGACTGAACCTGTCAATAGAGGTGTCTATTTTCCTCGAAAACGTTACACTAACTGTGAGGCATGATGGATTTGGGTTGAAAGTTGTTTTCATTGGGATTCCTAAAAGATGGTGAATAAGAAGAGGAGGCCCCAGGAGTAAGTGAAGGGACATTTCCCTTTCTCTCTTATGATATCATTCGGTTGTTCATATCATGTAAAAGTTGTAAGAGGGTAGACATTTTTGTTTGTTTAATTGAGTCTCCCTTGGGAAGACCTGTTCTTTCCAGTTGTTCTTCATACTCTAGACAAGTATGCATAGTGAAACCAAGATTGTCAGAAGATTTTGTTTGAACCTATGATGATAAGGGGAAGGTAGAGCATTGTAGTAATGCATAAAAGCGACTTGGTTCTAAGGGCGAATAAGTTTGGGAATTTGATTATACAACTTGGTGAAAGGTAGGTTGAAAGACTTGATAGTCTCACCGTCCTTGTACGCTATGTTATTGTATTCTCGTAATTGTTTGGCTGGGCTCTTAGACTTCCCATAAGTATATTTGAACCAGTAAACTAAATCTTCCCAAGTGGAAAGAATATTAGGAGGGATATCGAAGAAATATGTCATTGCTTTCCCTTCAAGAGAGTTGATAAACAAGCACATACATGTATCATTGTCATTAGCTCCTATATTGTGACAGGCACTAGAGAATGCCACCAAGTGTTCATTTGTAGTGACTGTGTTATTTCTTGAAAACCTAGGGTGGAGGTGCTCTTTGAATTTTGGTAACGACCGAATGGCAGGTGCTAGATTTAAAGTGGAGGATACATGCCACATGGTAGTAGTAGCATCTTCTTCGAATTGAAAAATTTCATACTTCTTTATGACCTTGGTGGGGTTGGTAGTAGATTGGACAAGGACTTGATGGCTATACAAGATACCAATCACTGACGAGGATGAAGGTTGATATGAAGAAGCACCTCCAGTGCCACCAGAGCCACCCACAGATGTCATTTTGTGAATGATGGGTTAGGGTGAGAAAGACGAACTAGCTTAATCAGACAAACGTTTCCTTAGAGTACCTTGTTGGGTTGACAAAACAACATTTCTTGTTCCTATTTCAGCGATAGGAGTGATTTCAGGATTCTTCTCCTAGAGATGTGAGGGTTTAAGGACATGAAAAGAAGATCAAAACTTTAGGAAAAAGAAAGCTATAGCTGATTCCTAGGCTACCTTTGCCTACCCTCCCAGCATTCTTGAACACTTATGTCTTGTTCAATTAATGCCCATGAGCGTTCAAGCTCATCACGGGTGTTCACAGTTTCTAAGATGGTATTGAATAAAGTTAAAGCAATGTCGGTTTGGCCTTTAAGATTGAGCTGCCTTGTAACAGGGATTGTCATGAGCAAAAGAAAACAGTCAAAGAATCAAAACAAACGTAGAAATATTCAATGATAATCACGAATACAATCAACCAGAGAGATATGGAAGATATATCTAGTATGGTCGCCAAATAAATGTAGAGGAAAAGCTATGAATTACCTTACTCAATCATTTTCAAAGCTTGCCTGACTAGGAAAAGATAGTCAGGAATATCACCCTTGGTTTTATAGCCTCAAAAATATTCTCTCAATCCGTAAGTATTAATTAATAGGATCAAGGTTGATTTATTTATAAAAAGAATGTTGCAATTATAAAATAAAGTTTATATAAGTTTTAGAAATATATACATATTACAGAAAGTAAACATGGAGATCAAAAAGTGAAAAGTAACCAAGTCATCAATACACATATATATAAGATAGAATAGCAATCTGAATTATTTCATTGTGAGGTATCAAAAGTGTTTTTCTCTTTAAAAAACCTTGAGAGGGCATGGACCAAAGTCTAATTTAGAGATCCTCAATGAACACCATATAAAAAGACTCTGACAATCAATTAAAACTGAAATTTATAATCTGGATCAGCTTGCCACAGACTATTGCCAATTTGACTCTGCAAGATATTATTTATCAGCCATGAAACTTAATTCACAAACAAACAAGAATACACAGACTATCAAGGATTGATCAACACCTCTAAAACAAGTGTCTGAAAAGTTTGGTTTGGTCTTGAACCTTGTTGTCTACAATAAGACCCTATTGTCACAAAGAGAATTAGGCTTTGAATAACTCAAGAATGAATGAAAACTAAAACTATCTTATGAAACCAAAAGAGCAAAACTTAGTCGTGTTTTATCCTTCTATTATCCCCTTGTTTCTTCTTCTCATTTAGCTTTTAAGTAATTCAATTACTTTCTTTAGTTAAGTTAGTTTGACTTAACTAATTAGTTTAGGAGAAATAAATAATAATAATAATAGTTAAGGGTCTTTAATTAATAATAACTAGGTAGGTGGGATCCAGTTTTTTTTCTTTTCAAATCATAAAATATAACACAAATGGATAATCATTTTAACACATGCCACCCTTGTAGCTACCTTAAATATCTTTCAAATTAGATATTTAAACATCATAAATAATTTAAATCATATCCAAAAATATATAAATATCCACATAATAAACATTATCCAAAACAGATCTTGTTGTCCAAACTTTCTATAGACCATTAAAACTGTCTTTATCAAATCAAATCATTAAAACACATAAACTAAAAGCCATAATTGCCACTCTGAGAGACAATCTTTCTTTTATCACTGATGTCCCCATTTGATTTCCCGGAAGTAGCCCGTGGTTGATTTGAACCTTGAGGTTGTATTTCATTGATTACATGGGAACAATCATCCTTCAAATGCATATGGGAAAACACGGATTTTGAGGAATCATTTGATGGAGAAGAAGGGGAGGCAATTGCTTTTCCTTTATCTTGCTCATGAGGAGCATCAGTTTTTAGTCTTTTACTAGCATGTGAGGATTGAATAGGTGAATCAGCATGGACAATCTGGACATTAGGATTGATAGGTGGTGGAAGAGGTAATGACATATTGGGCCATCCACGATGGTGAGAGATAGTCAAGTTGACAATCTCTTGCCATAAATCATTTGTAGGGACTTCTAGTTGCAAGGACACATGAGGAGGAACGAGAATGCTATGGATGTTCTGAGGCTGCAAAAGTGGTCCTTCTGGCCGAGGGTGTACTATTCCATGCTCAATCCAATTAAAGAACCCAGCTTGGAACCGTTGGTTCAGTTCTTTGGGATCAACATCAAAATGAATGGAAAATCTAGGCCTTCTAGGCCCTCTGTTCCAATTTCCCCTGCCCTTGTTATTTCTGCCATGATTGCCCCTACTAAAGAAACTCATCCTGTAGCAGCAGTTCGTTGGTAAACAAACCCTTAATAAACCATACATGACATTATGCTTGCATGAATCAAAAATTGGCTTAGAAATTGACACAAGATACATGCAAATCCATCCATAACAAACCATTTAATAATTGGCAAGTGAACAGGGGGTGATAGGGTTCATGGGACATACCGAGGGAGTGTAATGAGCGAAAAGTGGTATAATGATAGGGGATTAATAGATGAATATTGTTCATCAATTAATTAAATAATTTAACTGTGTAATAAAATACAAAAATATCAGTTGTCAACCATTACTGTGTTATTTATCTTGTCGTTGTTACACCGACCTTTTGAATTTATTTCACAGAAAATGGATGTCATAAATCAAATTGGGATTATGAGGGGAAGGTAATGAGTGAAAAGTGGTAAAATGACAAGAACATAATATGGATATTGTTCATATAAAAATAAATCAAAACAAACAATCAAACATATCTTTGTTCAGAGCTCCAAAGTTCAACAGTATTCACTTTTCAACATTACAATTTAAATTGCTACTTCCTTTACAAATTGCTTGTTGGCTTCCAAACAGTCGTAACAAACAACATTGCAATATATATGATAAACCACAATAACCCTTTTAGCCACAACCATTCATAACTCCAATGTTAAATCCTTTTAAAACGAACAGGAATACACATGGTGCTTACAAATATTTATATCCAATACTTATTCTCTAAAGCCAATAGGAACATGCACAGTATTTACCACCACTTATGTACATTATTTAATCATTTTTCAATGCAATTAAACTGGGCGTTATAACTCTTTATTGGGCCCCAATCAATTCGCACACGGGTGTCTTTTAAACATAGTCAACATAACATTCAAACCAAATAACATGCTATACTTCGAGCCCCGAATTCACATAAACATTTAGGTATAGACATCTTCCAGAATTGTCAAACGAGAAACAGAACCAAATCCTTCCCAATTAACCAAGTACGCATAGTTCTCCATCAACCATTGACTCGAGTAAAATGATAACAATGTCATCTTTAGGGTTTAAAAATAGCAAGTGGAGGGTAAGAACAGGTGGTTCGATCATAGGATTAAGTATTTGAAAAGCACAAACAATTCATGCATTTTCACAACTTACCACAGACCCATAACAAGTGACAATACTCTCGGTTGTGAGGGTTGCCAAAATGACATACTGTCAACTCCAACATGAAAACAAAATGAATCCAATCTCTTAAACAACATTGTAAAATGAGTGTTCAAGCACAAACTCGTGCCCGACCTAAATAATGTATAATGTCTCCATTAACTTATGGGTTATGTTAAACCCATCCTGTGCAATTCTTTCCAGGCAACGGTGTTAGTGAGGGCAATGCAACGATAGCTAACAGCTCGGGGTTTTGTCAAGACAAGGCAAAAAAACACTTTAATCTTTCAACAGTTCATATTACAACCCACATGGTCGAAAACACTAGCCACAGAGATGAACATGGAGTGGGAATCTTAGACATAGAGACTTGTTGTAATAATCCATAAATAGGATACGCGCAAAGCCCGGAGCTTTGGCAAACCACGATACTCAATATCAATAGAGGTATCAAACTCAAAAACCCAAAACATGGCCGAGCAGGCTTCACTGCCATTTAATCCAATAAACCCATGCAAATATTACACACAGCAAGGAGAGTATAACCATTTATTTTTTAAAGTGCCAACAGTCCAGACTAATCACCATAAGAAACCATGGACACAACACCAATACACAGTTCAAATATTTCATAACAGCTTAACAAAAACACAGACCACAAGCAATCCTGAGCCAAAAGTTGATTCAAAAGGAAGAGTAAGAAACTCATACCTGGAAAAGCTTGCGCAAGGAAGAAAACTAGACTGTATACCTCCTTCATGACCGAACAATGTGGAATAGCAACAACCACCAGAGCCAAAACCAAAATGCAAGAATGACTAGGGTGACGAGCTCGAGGGGGAGTTTGAGTGAAATTCAGTAAATGCATGTTGCTTCTCCCTTCCAACCTCATTCAATTCAAAGTACAAGCCAAGACAATTCACCATAGCACTAAGCAATTAATCAACCACATATCCATTTCCATATCACATTTGCATAATGTGCCACCCCTTTGTAATGTCAACTCTTTAAAATAACAATGTGCTAGAAACATTACCCCATGTCCATCCACATATAATATTCAACAAGGCACATAAGTCTAGTAGAAAGGATTTAGTGCGCCCCTCTTTTGTCAAAATAATACATAGCATTAGAGCTTGTGTATATTTTTTTTATTCAAAGAGCTCCATTATTGTCTTTTATCAAGACCAATAAACCAATATTCAATGTCATGTTTAATGCAATGACAAACCAAAACTTATAATAATTATTTCACCCACAGGGCAGCCTTAACATATTATGTGAGAGGTCATCAAATACATTCAGTGTCATGCATTAATTAACCAACCATCACATGTCACCATAACATTTAAAACCATGATTTGAAACAATAAAATGTAGAATATTGTGTAGGTACCATCACATAATCAAACAAAATATAAGTGCAACATATCCACCATTGTGCCACAAGTCCAACAAGGGGGTCACACCTACTAGCTTATTATTGATATAAATAAATAATAGAGCTTGGAAATCCTTTGTGAGCATAGTATTCATCATTGTGTTTTTAAGCATCAACAAAATGGTGAATCCATGGGGAAATCTGTTTCCAACAGATTAATAACTCAGAATGTCTAGTTTCGCAGACCAGCTGAACATTAGATTAAGGAATTATATATCAGAATGATTATGCAACATGGTAAGTGAGGCGGTTTAAGGGAAAAAATGATTCAAGATTTAGGGAATAACTCATGGAAAATGTTACGTATGAGGGGCTTGTTCCTGTATGCATAACATTCAATTAATCACAGTGAAACCATTTATTGTTTAAAAGAGAAAAACTTCTGGTGTGCTCTTTTGAATCTTAGGGTGGAGGGAAGAAAGGGAAGATAGAAAGTAGGGATGAAAATCCAATTATCTATCTAACAACAGTACTGGAAGCAGAGAGAAATTGCAGTGATGTCTACAAGGGGAACATCATAACAGTTGTGTAACCTTATTGTTATTGATTAACAATACTTACATAATAGACTCGTTGTGGAAAACGTAATCCAGAGTTTATTTCTGAAAAGAAAAAGAAATTAATAAAAGAAAAACAACAGAAATGAAACAACATAAAAATAAAAACAGCAAAACAAAATCAAAGCAGTAAAACAGAAACTATAATACAGAAGTAATTTCCATACAACGTTTTGACTTTGAACTTAGTTCCACATAGTGTTTCAAGTGGGAACCATTAGTGCTATAAGAAAATAATTGATCTTCCAAGTCCTTTAGAATATAACAATTTTCACCCAGGACAAAAGAGATTTTAAAAGGACCCAACCATAATTTTTTAAACTTAGAATGCCTTCTTCTATCAGCATGAGCTTAATTCCTAAGCAAGACTTTCTCATTTACCTTAAATATAATAGATTTTGCACTTTTATTAAAATATTTATTTACAGTTTGTTGTCTTCTCTTTATGATCTCCAAGGAAAACATCATTTGTTCCTCTAAAGCCAATAGTGCATTTGTCCTTTGAGGAATATTAGAAGAATTTAACTCTTCAACCTGAAGCATCAGGCGTAGAGAAGAAAGTTCCAGCTCGGTAGGCAGAATAGCTTCTTGACCATAAACAAGCTGAAAAGGAGTGCAACCTGTGCTTACCTTGGTAGTAGTGTGATCTTCCCAAAGGGGTACGTGAGGAGGGTATGTCATTGATGAGGCTTATCTTCAATGAGCCTCTTGATAATTCTAACCAGATTTTTGTTAGTAGACTCATCTTGCCCATTTCCTTGAGGGTAATAAGTTGATGAGGTAAAATGTTTAACTCCCATAATATCTAGAAATTGAGTTAGCTTAGCAGAAATGAAAGTGGGTTCGTTATCTGTAATAATTTCTAAAGGAATGTCAAATCTGGAGAAAATATTAGTTTCAAGGAAAGAAATAGCCTGCTCATCCTGTGAATGTTTAAGTGGGACAGCTTCAGTCCATTTCGTAAAATAGTTTGTGGATGTCAAAATAAAAACTTGCCCCGCTGAAGATGGAGGATTAATAGGACCGATAAAATCCAGACCCCATTTTGAAAAATGAAAATCAGAGAGGACAGGTTGCAAAGGCATGGAAAACAAACATTCTTTCCCAGCAAATTTTTGGCACTCGTCACAAGATCTATAAGAGTTACAAGAATCTTGAAAAATTGAAGGCCATTAACAACATTTTCTTATGATTTTAAAATCAATAGTTTTAGCAGAAAAGTGGCCACCCACATGAATAACAAAATCTGAAGATCCATGGGTCTCTTGTAACAGTTTATGTGCTTCCTCATTATTTACACAGTGAATTAATATACCATCGGAAGATCTCCTGAATAAGAAGTCTCCTAAAATAACATATATGGAAGATTCAAGACAAATCCTTCTCCTTTGATGAGTATCTAAGCTATCTGGACGTTTCTAATTTTGCTAGTAATACACGAGATATTTATACCAGGGATGTTCAGTGATGGGAAGGATTTGACTATCAATGAAAAATAGTGTTGAAAGAGGATTATCTTATTCATCAATTTATTCACTTTCTTCATCATGTTGAGCCAAGTGAAGGGTTAAGTCTCATCCCTTAATTGTTTTTGAAGTCATGATGGTTAAATCATGCTCCTAGATCTTGGCAAGCCAATGTGCAAGCTTTCCTGAAAGATCAGTCTGTGAGAGAAGAAACTTGACAGCGGGCAAAGGGACTTTTACCAATGTGTGCTTTCCTAAGATAAAATGGCGAAATTTTTCCACAACTTTAACTAGATCGAAAGCATGTTTTTCAATATAAGAATATTTGAACTCATCATCTGATAAGCTTTGACTCGTGCAAGCTACTAGTTTTCCATTATTCTGGTCATCACATTGTACAAGAATAGCAAAAATTGCTTCTTCTATGGCACTAGTGTATATAATAAAATCTTTCTCAAAATCCGGCCTCACCAAAATCAGTGTGGAACTGATTGCCTTCTTAATCCTGACGAACGAATTCTCGACGTCTTTAGTCCAATAAAAGGAGCGATCTTGCTTGAGAAGATTGTGAATTGGTTTGACCATTACAACGAAATCAGGAACAAATCTACGGACAAAGTTGATAATGTCCATAAAGTCTTGAACCTCCTTTTTGGAAGTGGGAGAATGAAGGTTTAAAATAGTAGTGATCCTTTCAAGATCTATGCTTATTCCTAAATCAGAGACAATATGTCCAAGGAGCTTTCCCATGGTAACACTGAAAATAGACTTAGAAGGAATGCCAAATTTTCTGCATCGCATGAGAAATTTTTTAAGATGACCAAAAAGATCCAATCGGTCTTTTGAATATATAGTCAATGTTGATTTTTCAATGAGCTAATCTTAATCATGAAGTTCATTCCATTTTAGAATTTTACTTAAACCATAGACAATTTGTTGCAGCAACCAAGATCACAAGAAGAAACACCATGCACAAGTACACAAGAAGTATCCTGGGAAACCCTTCTCAACAAGGGAAGAAAACCCAGCCAATC
>SNQJ01S0042271.1:25177-44663 GCA_010110895.2 Picea sitchensis | reverse complement strand
CCTTGTGAAAATCTGTCTCTGTGTGTATTTTATGTGTGACTGATGATATTTACTCTTACTGTCCATATGCTGCATGTTGCTTGATGACACATGAAGAAATATTAATAATTGTTAAGAAGGTATAAAATTGTTTAAGCTTATAAACAACTGATTCACCCTCGCTCTCAGTTGTTTTAGTATTTCCATCAAGTGTTTCCCTAGTGCCCTCTCACAACTTTGTACATCTATTCCTGGTGTAATTTTGACTCCAAATTCCACATTCATAGCACATCCATGATTATGTGGAAACCATGGGCTCTGATACCAATTTGTAGCATGCCTAGCCTTCCCAGGTCTGGGAATGCTACGATATAAAAACTCTCTATTTTGTCCAAATATGATATATATATATAATGAAAATGTAATAGATATAGAAATTCTTCTCATACACAAATTCATGCAGAAGTGACAATAAACAGATACATGCAATAAACACAGACAATTATTATAAACTTCATACATACACTTAAAAACAACATGTAAAATTAATATGGAATTGGTACTTATCTCTTTATGAGAATACAAACAATTGCGTGTAGACCTTCCATGAACCTCCCAACCTTATACCACACTGATCCAAGCTATCAGTAGCGGGTCGCCCCGATATGGGACTAAACTCCACCCAAGGTAAAGGAACTCCTAGGCTAGGATGAGACTATGGAAATATGCATAATGAAACATGAAGGATTCCCTCCAAGGAGCCTACTTATGCCCACTACTCATAGACTCTCATTCCCCATATGCTTGTCCCACCTCGGGAATATACACCTTCACTTTTACATAGTACATCGACTACTCCACTTCCCTTCTAGGGATTCAAAAACAGGTCGGATCAGGAATTCTCATAGATCTGTCGTTGTTGCTAGACTCCCTCCAGGAGAAATCAATTCCCCAACAATCTCTCTCACCTAGAGAGAGTTTCTCACAAGCCTGAAAACCTACTTCTTTAAACCACATGGCTGACAACCTACTTCTTCTATCCAGCTCTTAAGTCAACCAAGTAATAACAATAGTGAAATCGGGTAGGGAAAGGGACGAGTCAGTAAATTACAAAGGCTCACGATGCAATAGGTTCAACAATAGAGAAAATAGGTTGACTGCGTGCATTCTTAGTGCATCAATGAATGGGTGCATGGGAAGGATGGAAATAATGGTGAGAAATTATTATAATGGTGAGAGTGCCTCCCACAATGATGGTGTTAGCACTCGGTAATTTCTTTGGTTTGTATCAAAGAAATCCCTGAGGTAATTGTTTCAACCAACTTTAGATTGTATTCTGACCTATACAACCAAAGAGGGCTCTCTCATATGTCTAATGAATGGTAATAACTCAAATATTTCGTCAATAAATGTACAGAGGTCAGATTCTACAATTGGACAAGTTTATTTTTGTTTTAAAAGGGATGATAGGACGAGCAAGAGAGAAAGTACCATTGGGAAATGGAGTCAAATTCTGAAAACAAGAGAAACAAATGACTTAGTGATTGAACTTGAGAAGATAAAGGATTAATAAGAAACAGTCTTTCAGTTAAAAATCATTGTGTGTGGTGGGAGAAAAAAACATGAAGCAAATCAGAGCACCACTGAGGATGAATTCAAAGTTAACATAGAAGAAACACAGTTTGTCTAAATGGTGTGAATCTAGAGAACTGCTCAGTGAATTCTAGATTCGAAATCACGTTCTAATTTAGACAGAAATTTACAGATGTAACTATAAGAGCACAAGAAAGAACATACACAAAGAAATAATACAATAAATCATATTTTCATCGTTATAATATTTTCGTCAAATATTCTTGACCTTTGCATTAAGTTTCAATCGAATTCGAAAGATACATTCAATAGTCACTGCCTACATTGTTTTTCCAACCAACAAATTTTACGTGAAAAAGAAACTAATGCCACCCTTGGCTACTAGGGTCGAAATACTCTCTCCTAGAATCATGGATATGATTTCTTTGAAAGAGAACAATAACTTCAACAGATTTACTAAAAATAGAAAACCCCACTTTGACAAATCATAATCGTAACCAAAATATTATTTACATTCATTGATCATGATCAAAATTTGACCATATGGTTGTGATAAGTGATCATGTGCATTGTTGGACACTCTATCACCCCTGCACAACAAGTCTACTAGGAAAGAGTAACCTACAACAAAAACATAGTGGATTGCGTAGCAAATTGGGAAAATAGGCGTTAAATATGACATCATATCTCACTAATAAAAAACTATTTTTCGAAACTGAGAAAGGTTTTTGTAGTTAAGGATGTTATGAATAAAAATGTCTCTCGGTCTCTTGAAATAAATCTCCATATGGCCGGAATACATGTCACAAAAACATGTCTCAGACAGGAAATCATGAAAACTGAAACATAGGGCTCGAACATTCCTTTGAATCTCTCAAAATCTGAAAGTTTTTTCAAATCTGCGATAGGTTTTTCTTATTTGTTTTTTCCTAAATAAAAACCTCTCAGGGATTTTCAAAATTATTCTCCAGTTGGTTAGAAAGTGATCTTGACATTGACCACTAAACCAGTCATTTACGCAGCATGACCTGTAGCCTATGTGCAGGAAAATACTCTATGTGAAAGCATCCTCTGCGCAAAAAAATCCTTTGTGTGATAGAATCCTTTGCACGATGAAATCCACTACGTGATGACATCCTCTGCACGAAAACATCCTATGCACGACAACATCCCATGCGCAACAACCCACTATGCGATGAAATCCACTGCTTGGCATAATCCTTTGCATGGTGAACTGGTCTGTGCAGCATGTAGAAAATTTCCCAGCACATAGTTTCAAATGGATATGGAAATAATAAATGATAAGCTTCCTTTTGGAACTGACCCTTGGAGATGTTAGATGATGCTAGACATAAAAACAATATGGGTGGTAACAGGCATGACTTTGCAATTTTTTGACAAAGCTCTAATCTTACCTATGAAAATCATGGTGCTAACAACTGGCTCCAATGAGGATGCTATCGTCCCTGTGAGGTCATAAAGAACAATATACTAGGCGCCTATCCATTGGGATGCTCCCAAACTCAACTTTCCAACTGTAACTTGTAACCTGCATCCACTGAAAACCCAAAGATGTATATGCTCCAAACTGAAATCTAAAACTAAGATGAAAATGAAAACTGCAGATTGCTAAAAGAAATGCTCGTAGTACCGAGATTATTTGCACTCCTACCTACCCTAACCGTTGAAAAATATGCCAACCAAGTGAAATCAAAATTCCAATGAAACCATGCAATCACTTTATCTATTGTTTGCTTCCTTTGCACATGCTTGCTCCAAACCCTGTTTACTGATAAGTCATTCAAAAATTTATCTATAAATTAAAATCTGAAAAAATTAAAAACATTGGGATTGTTTTCCACCTCCAACAAAACTGCAAATGGATGCTCCAAAACATACATAAAACAAAAATCATGTTTCACCCCTTCCACTGCATCCTTGTTTTCATGTAATTAAACCTGTTGATTACCATAAAAAGGCTAAAAAATATGTTGAGACCGTTGGAAATACCAATCTTCTGAATAAGAAGACAGTGTTGGATGAAATGAAACCCCTAGTGGCAAGCAATCCATATCTAACACTGATGTTGATTGACCATTATATTTGTTTCCAATATGGTAGTTTATCATAGGTTGCAAATATGAACTAAACTATTAACCTTTCATGTAATCAACAACAAGGTCATTAAAAGTATGAGAAGGTTGTTGGTCCTCTTCACTAATAACAAATTTCTCTTGTAAAACAATGTCACTGTGAATGCAGTTAGACTTCATTGCTTCCTCTGTTATCTCATGATATACTTTCAACAATTCAAAAGAAGAAAAACATCATGGAAGACAATTTTCATTTGCAAGTCCACTACTTTCATCATATTCACCATCATGCCTGGAGGATTTCTGATTTGAAAGATTATAAACATTTTCCTTTAACAATTTGAAATATGCAAAACACAATGGCAAGGTTCTTTCACCTAATTCAAAACTTTCTTCATTTTCTTCACTGTTGTCATATGCACATTTTTCAATTTCTTTGGATTGCTGAACATACTCATTTTCAAATTCATTTTCAACCAATGGCTACAATTTTGAATTGACAAGACCTTCTACATAACAAGAAACAGGTTCATCAAACACATGAGAATATTGCTGCAATTTCTTGTCAATTTGTTCCAGTGAATTAGTGTGATTTGGAATCAACACACATTCCTTTGCTTCAGTGATGATCTTAGAATTTTCTTTCAACAATTTAAATGAATAAAATCATAAAGGTAAAGAATTTTGTTTAGCTGATTCAATACTTTATTCTTTGTAACTGTGATATGTAGGTTGATTTCTCTCATTACACTACTGAAAGGGGACATTTTCTGATAGAGAACATGCAATTGGTTGTTCTAGGAAGTCAACACGATAATCATCATCATATTCATCATATATAGGCAAATCAACAACATCTACAATGTCATCTAATGAGAAAAATATTGGGACATCAACCTTCTCTTCAACAAACTGATTTGCAAATTCATTTTCTTCACTGTCTACAAATGAATACATAAAATAATAAGCTCCATGCTTATTATGAGATGGATCAAAAGCTAAATTAGCACCTTCTTTTTCAAGAAGTGGAATATAATCCTTTCAAAAATCATCAACATTTAAAGCTTCAAGAGGACATATGATATTATTAACCTTCTTCTCAAGATTCAAATCAACGATTTTTTGTTCATATTCACTGACATGTTCTTTAGCATCCAACTATTCATTTAGAATCTGTTTACATGCTTGAATATTGTGTTTAATATCCTGAGCATAATTAAAAAAAAATTGTAAGGAACTAGATTTTGACATTCCCCAAAAATAAAGTATTTTTGAAATTTAAAATTGATTGGAAAATTTTATGTTTTTAGTAAATTCAAATTTGGAATAACTTTTCCATTTATGGAAATTCCGAATTTCAAATTTGATAATTGTAATAAATTATTATGACTGTTGGGAAGAGATTTGATTTGACCCAACTAACTATTTAACAGTGACACTTGTATGAAAACATAATGTTTTATATTAATTGCAGGAGACAAATGGAACAACCATATTAAAAATTCAGCAGACCATGACTCCATGAGTGGGGAACATGTTGGAACTACCTTTGGGCTGATTTTTACAAGTGGAAAATTAGATATTTGGCCATTGACAACCCCTAAAAACAAGGGATTTAGATAGTTGCGAAAATTCCCAAGGGAGAAGAAAGACGTAGGCAAAAAGGACTGTTCTATATATAGCATATGTGAGGAGGCAAGATGCTATTGAGTATGCTAGGGAAAAGAGACTATTGGATTTTTTCCTTGCTATTATGAACACTACTGATTGAGTGTGAGGCAAGAGGAATCTGTGGGAGTGGAAGGACATTGCTGAGGAGGAGTTTCCAATTTCTCCCTCATGGATTCATGGTCAGGCTAGGGGGTGAACTGGGCAAGTAAATTGGCTGCCCAGTTCTAAGGTTGGGAGGAACGTGGTTGTTCCTTTTTTATTTCGCACATCATTTCATATATGTTATTCTTCCCCCTTCTCTGGCTGAGTGGTATAGGGTTAAATACTTTATAGAATGATATATACTAGTTCTAAATGGACTACCTTTGTTACATCTTATTGATGTTATATACTAGTTCTGAATGGATTACCCTTTGTCACATCTTATTACTGTTATATACTAGTTTGGAATGGATTATCTTTGTTGCACCATAATTATGTTATGAACAGTCCATAGGTTTTTTCTTAGCTGAAAGAATAAGCCTGGTCAAACACCAGGAAGAATAAATTATGTAAATTGGATTACTGCTTTGAACAAGATAAACACTATAGGAAAAACCCACGAGTAAATCATATTGTAGGTTGTAGTTGTCTTCATTTTGCAATACAAGTATGAATTCAATAATGTATATATATATATATATATAGGTATGGTAGAATACTTACTATGTGGTACACAAAAATATGAGAGGAAGTATGAAATTTGGCTAAGAGTCTTCCATGTTCAAACTGAAAAATTGTGATCTTAGGAGATAACTGTAATCGTGTTTAACGTGGAATTACAAGATGATTTGGTCTCTTGAACTACAGTTCGAACTATGAGAATTGAATTTTGGATTAAATCGACTAATATTGATAAAATTACTAGGACTAATCACGAGAGGCGTGAAGGCCCAAGGATATTAAAGGAAATCCTAAAACTTCACAAGATTATGCATACCCCTGAATAAGTTGATAACTATGTACACAATAGCATAATCAATTAGAAATAAAAAAAAGAAAACCTTGACATGATCACAAAATAAACGCAAATTGAATTATTCATTATCATTCTTTCTGGAATCAATCACATATGAGATACACACATAGTCAACAATAGTCAAGTTCCTTTATTCAATTCAAGATCCTAATTTTTTCTAAACAAGCCAGCATGGCGTTAAATAGATCTAAAATGATGAAATAAACAATAAGTTATATAGTTAAGCAGGAGGGAACTACCAAAATCCTTTTGCGAAAATATATTACATAACTCATCCAGTTTGAGACAATTAAATACCCCTTACTGTGTAGTATCCAATGAAAGGAAATACTCCCCCAAAATGGGTTACTCTTATGATTTTGAAACCGGAACAAAAATTACATTGATAATAGAAAGATTGGAAAGGACTATGCCTTCCTCTACAACCAAAAGGATGAGATGGAGAAGGTTACGGGCACAGAACCCAAATACCTTAGTTTCCATGGGTAGGCATGGAGATCTGATACCATACTCCGACGAAAATTCTGCAAAAGAATACCATCAAAACATTAGGACATTACAACAGAAAGATGAATAAAAATAACTACATAATATCACTTAAACAGATCCTGTACTTATCTATGAATTGTCGAGAGTGTGCTCCTTTCCAGTGGTGGTCGTTCCCAAAACTGAACGGGGAGGAATGAGATTGAGTAAGACTGATGGGTACACTCATATCAAACAGGGTCCCATATTTAGATCAATATCCAGTTCCAGAAAAGATTATGCAAGAAAATATGATTCTCGTAATTAAAATAACCTTTTCAATACCAAACCTCAAAAACACTATACAGTGGATGAATATGATCTAGTTACTGAGGTGCAAACGAAGTCAGAGATTGTACTATACCATACCCTCATAAGTTAATAAAATTCAAAAACAGTTGATTTGAAAATTACTAAATTTTTAATATGCGGACGGTTCATAAGATTAACAAAAGAAATGTTTGGATAACATAATGTGGTAAGATAGTGCAGGATCCGCAAGGAACTATCAATACAACCCTAGTCCTAGATAATGAATCTACAAAGGGACTATCTGTCTTTTCCTGGGGATTACGGGTGATGGGTAGAAAGGATTTACTCAATACCATTCGCATAAAATCCACCAAGACGGGTTTATAGAGTCCGCGAACGAAAGTTCATTTAGTAAGGACAGAGCTACACTGCAATAATAGAAATTTCCTTCCACATACCTTTAACCTCTAGAATTTGGGAAAGGTGTCGCAAAAACATAATACCAAACGTTGTTACAGAAACAGTAAAAGAGAGCGGTATGAGTGAGCCCTAAAGGAAATTCTCACGAAGTATGGGGAAAGCATAAAAATGAGACACCAAGCCCTTCAAACCACCCCGAACAGAGGACGACTTGATAAAAGAAACTAACTATATGGAAGGGAGAAAAATATTAGAACCCTTTTCCCCTGAGATTTAACAGTAAGGGAGTAGTTAAACACAGTCATAAACAATCACTAAGGCATGCAGATCAATCCATGGCAATTTCAAAGGAAGGAGAACTCGCTTTGAAATCCACAACTAGAGATGCAGGAATAAAGTGAAAACTTACTAGTTGGTGAGACATAGGTGCCACCTCCATTACAGAAAATCCTCGTAGCTCTTTTCCCTTCACCAAGGAGGTGATATCGTAGAGATAAGTTTCATAGGACCTCTCATGGAAAAATAAAAGTTCGGTGAACTAGAAAACCGTTACCTTGAAGATTAAAGGCTACAGGTACAAAAGGATAGGTGATGTGATAGACTTGGTGTGCCCTTAATGGTTAACCTATCAGGTAATGGCCTCAACATTGTCATACGCCTTACCCCTATTTAATGCCCTTTCCAGGATTAAATGCTCATCAGACCTACCTCTCATTTGACATTCAATGGGCTATGGATTAAGGGAGCACCTTTGTGACTCATAGGAACCTCTAACCCTAAAGTACCATGAGCATAGTTAACACAGTGATCATTTGATGTTATAGTTCGAAAGGTGGTGCCGAGTGGGATGGATAAATGGGCAGAGGGTGATCATAGATTTGTACTCTAAGTTACCCGGGAGGCCTTAACTAACCACTAACCATATCATGATTCTCATTTCATTAAAGTGGTTTGTTTACATTGTATTAAAACATTATGAGGAGGAATATAATCTAACCCCACTCTTACCTAAGTCATTTTGGATCGTTCTTAGCTTGGATATTTGTATAGTCTAACATAGGAGGCTTAGACCATAAGCCCCAAAATTGTTGTAGGTTAGACCTGTGGTAATAGTTATAGAGTACATAGATAGTAAATTTCTTATAATCACGAGACTTTAAGTAAACTTTAAAAAAATGGAGTAGGTGTTTTCTTATATCATCGATTTTGAAACTTTAAAGTTGGGTGTTAATGAAAGTCGACAATAGTGAGGACTCTAGAACCTCTTTAGAATCAAGAAATATAATAAAGATCCTACTACTCTTGAACATAAAAGCTATTCAAAGATGAATGTATAAGTAAAAGGGAATAATAATATATATATTTTTTTATTTGGCAGAATTGAGGTTTATTACATAGATCTTCTTTCCATCAGAAGGAAAGACAAATCTGGATCAAAGGTTGTTGCATAATGGAGCATGGCAATAGCTTCAGTGGGTTGAATTTCGTTAGGTGGTTTATAATAAAGACTAGAAAACCTCCTATTGAAATTTGATATGGTTTCATCTTTCATTATTCTCATGGAATAAAACTTTGAAAGGAGTATATCCCATGACTTTATCTCACCCCAAAATCTATGGAAAGCTTCCCTCAATTCATCCCACGAGCTAATCAACTGAGCCTGCAAATGTCGAACCATGCTTTGGCATCTCCTTGTAAGGATTGAGAAAAGTTCCTCATAGACACATCATCATGTTTGATCTCAAAAAGTTCTATAAAATGCTCAAAGACCTGAATATTTTTTTCAGCTAACTTTCCATTAATCTCTCCATTGAATCGAGGAAGGTAATTATAAGTTTTTAGAGGAAAGTCATGAAGGACGGAAGGAAATTTAAGAGGATTGTATATTTCTTGAATATTGGAGGGTGTAGGATTAAGAATAGAAGGTACAAGCTCAGCTTTGGTTTCATTAACCTCACAAGAATGATCATGACCATCATATGTCTCAAAGGAAGGATCTTGGTGAATATCAGTTATACAAGAAGGAGGTATACCTATAGTTTTCCATGGAGGATATACAAGGGTAGATATTTGGGCTTCATTTGAATGAAGTAAGTGATGAAATATTCTTTTGAAAAACTCAGGAAAGGACAAGAAGATATTTATAAAACAAAAAGTACTTTTTGGACTAAACTTAAGCTCGAGTACCTGATTTTTCCATACTTCCCTTCCATATCTCTGTCAACAGGTCTCATTCTCCAGTGGATTCCTTGAATCAGATTTCAAGATTGGTTGGCGTCACCATGAAAAATTTATTTCTGGATTCTTCTACCAGTGGAATCACCTTCAACTGATTTTCTAATGTGTGGAGTCGCTAGAGAAGATATACAACCAATATGTGCATAAGTGTCTTCTTCTCTCAGACCTTAGAACTCAACCATGTCGTTCTTTCCCTGGGAAATTTTTCAATTTCATCCCCGACAACAATGCCAAAATGTTATAAATAGGTAATTTATTTGGGATGTATCAAATAAATCCCTGAGGTAACTATTTCAACCAACTTTAGATTGTATTCTGACCTATACAACCAGAGAGGGCTCTCTGATATGTCTAATGAATGGTAATACCTCAAATATTTCATCAATAAATGCACAAAGGTCAGATTCTGCAATAGGACAAGTTTATTTTTGTTTTAAAAGGGATGGTAGGACAAACAAGAGAGCAGGTACCATTGGGAAATTGAGTCAAATTATGAAAACGAGAGAAACAAAAGACTTAGTGACTGAAATTGAGAGGATACATGATAAATAAGAAACAGTCTTTCAGTTAAAAATCATTGTGTGTGGAAGTAGAAAAACACATGAAGAAAATAAGATCACCTCTGAGGATGAATTCAGAGTTAACTTAGAAGAAACACATTTTGTCTAAATGGTGCAAATCTAGAGCACTGCGCAGTGAATTCTAGATTTGAAATCACGTTCTGATTTAGACAAAAATTTACAGATGTGAATATAATAGCACAGGAAAGAACATACAGAAAGAAATAATACAATACATCATACTTCCATCGTTAGAATCTTTTCATTGAAGCTTCATGACCTTTGCATTAAGTTTCAATCGAATTCGAAAATTACATTAAATAGTCATTGTCTACACTATTTTTTCAGCCAACAAATTTTACATGAAAACAATCCCCATATATAGAAAATGAATGTCACCCTTGGATTCTAGGGTCGAACTACTCTCTCCTAGACTTATGGATCTAATTTCTTTGAAAGAGAAAAATAACTTCAATGGATTTACTAAAAATAGAAAACTCGACTTTGCCAAATCATAATCATAAACAATATATTATTTATAGTCATTGATCATGATCAAAATTAGACCATATGGTTGTGATAATCCATCATGTGCATTGTTGGACACTCTGTCACCCATGCACAACAAGTCTTCTATGCAATAGTAACCTACAACAAAAACGCAATGGATTGCGCAACAAACTGGGAAAATAGGCGTTAAATATGACATCATATATCACTAGTAGAAAACTATTTTTCGAAATTGAGAGAGGTTTTTTTATTTAAGATCGTTATAAAGAAAAATGTTTCTCTCAGTTTCTCGAAATTCATCTCCATATGGTCAGAATACATGTCACAAAAAGATGTCTCAGACATGAAATCATGAAAACTGAAAAATAGGGCTCAAAGATTCCTTTGAATATTCCAAAATATGAAACGTTTTTCAAATATGAGAGAGGTATTTATTACTTGGTTTGTCCTAAACAAAAACCTCTCAGGGAGTTTCAAAATTCCTCTCCAGGTGGTTAGAACGTGATCTTGACTTTGACCACTAAACCAGTCATTTGTGCAATGCAACCTATAGCATGTGCACAGGAAAATCGTCTGCACGAAAGCATCCTCTGCACGACAAAATCCTTTGCACGATAGAATCCTTTGTTAAAATAAATACACTATGTGACGAAATCCATGGCACGATGACATCCTCTATGTGACAACATCCTATGTGAGACAACATCCCATGCGCGACAACCCACTGCGCGACGAAATCCACTACACGATGAAATCCACTGCGTGATGAAATCCACTGTGCCACAAAATCCTTTGCGCGATGAAGTGTTCTGCGCAACACGTAGAAAATTTTGCAGTGTGCAGTTGAAAATGGAAATGGAAATAATAAATGATAAACTTCCTTTTGAAACTTACCCTTGGAGATGTTAGATGATGCCAGGCATAAAAACAATATGGGTGCTAACATGCATGACTTCGCAAATTTTTGAAAATCCTCTAACCTTAGCTATGAAAATTGTGGGTCTAACATATGGAATTCCCCACATAAATTTGCATGTGCCCAGGATGACACTTGGATATCTAAGAGATCGTTCCTCTCAACTTGGAGTTTGTTCCTCTCCTAAAAGGATCTTTGAATAACATGGTTTATTTCCCAAACTTTAGTAATTTATGAAATACATTATAATATTCACCTGGGTTAATCCCTCAATATTATCCCCTTTTTCCTATCCTCTCAGCCCACTTCCCTTTCCCTTCCTAGTGGATCTTAGTCCCCCATAAATCTTTCTTCATGGTTGGTCTACACACAACGATGTGTTTTATTTATTTATGATCTACATAATTGCATATACAAAAATAGGCTCACTAGCCTTAGCATCTAGGCTCTTCGTCCTAATAAACACATAAGCCTAACAACTTAAAAATAATTGGCTCAATAGCCTATAAAATTCATTAAACATCATTACAATTCATCAGGGGTTCTGACTTGGGGTATTACAGGCCAAATATGATCCCATTCAATCCACCTCTCCTTCACTCAATGACCAACATCTGGTGGCATCCAATCCTTATTCATTACCATGTTCGTTGAATTCCTTATCATCGACCTTTGATTACATCCTACATATTTTTCCATCTGATGAAGCCATAATGGAAATTCCTAGTATCAAATAATCACCTTCGTATTATAACCACCACCACTCATCCTTTTTTCCAATTTTGGATGAAATTGAGGAAAATATTCAATCTATTTTTCCATCTGATATTGTCGATAATTCTCAATCTTCGATACTTACTCAGGATACTATCTTCGAGGGAAATTTAGGAAAAAGTTTGAAAACCATCATCGTAGACATATCATAAAAAGAGGGTGCCATGGGTAATATACAATTAGGAATGAATTGTTCGACTGAAGAAATTCAAGACTACACCTCCTTATTTAAAGAATTTTGCGATGTTTTTTCCTAGAGCTAGAAGAAATTCGAGGGATCGATCCTTCGATGGTTCTGCATGAAATTAAAACTTACCCTGAATGCAAACCTATACAATAGAAACTTCGCCCTATCCATCCTTAGAAAATTGTGTCAATAATGGAAGAAGTAGAAAAATTATTAAAATCTGGTTTCATTTACCCTGTACCTCTGAACGAATGGGTTTCTAACATAGTTCTGGCCACAAAGGAAAAAGGGACAGTTCAAGTTTACATCGACTATAGGAATATCAATAAGGATTTTCCAAAAGACAATTACCCTAAACCCTTCATCGACCAAATTATCGATAATTGCGTCGGGAGCATAATATTCTCTTTTATGTATGGGTTTTGAGCATATAACCAAATATGTTTTTTCGGCTGATCAACATAAGAAAACCTTCATATTCCCATGTGGAACCTTTTATTATTGTAAGTTACCCTTTGGCCTTAAAAATGTTGGATCCACTTTTCAGTGGTCTATATCCTATGCTTTCCACGATATCAAGCATATTGGTGATCCCTACCTTGATGAATTTCCATCTCATTCGAATCATCAAAAAGATCATCTTCATCATCTAAGAGTGATTTTTCTTATATGTTGGCATTATAACATACACTTCAATCCCCACAAATGAATTTGTGTTGTTGAATCAGGAAGGCTCCTACATTTCATAGTATCCAAAGATGGGATTATGGTGGATCCCTTAAAAGTGAAAGTTATCCTGGATTTACCCCATCCAAACAAAATTAACCAATTCCAAAGTTTTCAAGGGAAGGAAAACTTTCTACATTGTTTCATTTGCAATTATGCATAAATCACGAAAAGAGTCACGAGATTGTTGCTGAAAGATGTCCCTTTTATCTGGAATGAACTCGCTCAACATTCATTTGACGCTCTCAAACATGATTTAATGCATATGCCATTGATACACCCCCCTAACTATACGAGAGATTAAATCCTTCACTTAGCTGCCTACACTTCCACTATTTCCCTCGTGTTAGTTCAAGAGGATGATTACGGTGTAGAACATGTGATATATTATTTAAGTAAGAGCCTTTCTAGTCCCAAACTTTGATATTCATGTGTTGAGAAGTTGGCTTTTGAAACAGTCATTGTTTTCAAAATATTTTGACACTACATCTTATTTTTCACTACCACGGTTATTGGTTACTCAAATCCCATGTACCACATCTTGACTTCTCAAGTACTTGGGGGAAAACATTCAAAATGGATAGTTACTCTTCATGAATTTGATCTCGAATTTAACGCAAAGAAATCATTTTTTTTCCTAGTTGATTTATCATCTTGCCCATACCAATGAGAAACAAAGCCCAATTATTCACTTCCAGATGAGGCATTGTTCCTTATCAATATGTCTGATCCCTGGTATGGATACATTCTCTTATATCTCCAGACCCAACACTTCCGCCCATATATTTCGCGTGACGACCGATGTCATGTTCGACATCATTCAAAATATTACCTTATTGTTGGAGACACTTATATCATTGTGGTCTTGACACTATTCTATGACATTTTTTGGCTCATGAAGAGGTCGCACGGGTCTTAAATGACTGTCACTTAGGATCTTGTGCGGTCATCTCTCTAGGATGGAAACAAACTAGAAGATATTACGTGCAAGTTATTTTTTCCATCCATTTTCAAAGATTGTATTGACGTCATAAAAAAATGCCCACCTTGTCAGATATTTGACAATAAATCATGTATGCACCCTACTCCACTACATCCAATCATTTACATAGAGCCCTTTGAAAAATGGGGCATTTATTTCATGAAATGTAAGACTACCTCAATGCGGGGGGGGAATTATATTATCGTCGAGGTCAATTATTTTACTAAATGAGTTGAGCATATGCCTACATTCTTAAATGATGGTCAAACTACTGCTCTTTTCATATTTAACCACATCATCACTAGATTCAGAGTCCCATGAGCTATCGTAACTGGTCACAGATCTCGTTTCAAAAATCAGATGATGAGTGATTTGAGTACCAAATTAGGTTTTCGACATGAAAACTCATCCCCATAATATCCTCAAGCCAATGGAAAAGTTGAAGCCATCAAAAAGGTCTTTAAAACCATGCTTCAATGCATGGTGGGGTTGAAAAAAATCTATTGGAATTTACAAATATTCTCAACACTCTGGTCCTATCAAACTTATGTCAAAATGACCATTGGTTTCAAACCTTTCCAACTGGTATATGGGTTAGAAGTAGTGTTGCCAATTAAATGTCGAATTCCATCTTTGAAACTAGTCGAAGAACTCTCTCCCAACACCTGTGCTGAAGAGGAATGTTTCCTATATCTAACGAATTTCGATGAGCCCCATCGCAATGTTTCTCTCATTAATGAGACATATAAAAAGTGTATCAAAACTCAATATGATAAGTCTGTTTGACCTCTCATTTTTTCATAAGGATTTGTAGTCCTGGTCTATGACCAAGAGCATGGTAAACTTGGAGAAGGAAAATTAGAACCTATGTGGTATGGACCCTACATCATAAAATGTGTGCTACAAAGAGGTTCCTATGAGTTAGTCAAATATGATGGAATCCCTCTCAATGAGCCTCGTAATGGGTTCTATCTGAGGAATTACTATGCTTAGAAAATCTTGCATGCGTGTTTTGTACATTATTATACCATATGATTTGGTTTGGTGTGTCTTTACTTTTTCATTTAAGGGTTTTGTTTCATCTTTAGTTTTTTATAGCCTGCTTTGTGATTGAATGTGAAAATGTCTGCATCTTTCCCTGTATATTTTGGATTTGTGGATGCCTCTAGTTGACATACCCAGAACTTAGCTTTTGCAACTTGGACCATTTACCATTTTGGCGAGTTAGTAAATTTAGGAGGGATCTGTCTTGGAATTACAACCAATAATGTTTCATAATATCATGTTGTAATTGTAATTTTGACTTATGTTTCTTCCCTTAACATATCTCAAAGAATCATTAGCCTCGATTCCCAACTCGTGGTTTGTCAACTTAATCATGTTTATGTTTTTTGCAATCCAGTATTTCTATGTCTCTATCTGAGGGTTCACTGTCTTGAGAGGTCATTTGCTTACATAGAATACTCACACATATCAAGAGAACTTAATGTCATTACAGATTCATTAGAAAATTATATGATGGATTGGAATCTCAGACATAGATGAATATTCAAAATCATAAATAAAAAAATTACATAAACTAGTCGAGACAAAACTCATATATATATATGTGTGTGTGTGTGTGTGTGTGTGTGTGTGTGTGTGTGTGTGTGTGTAAATAGTATAAGTGTTCCATAACACTATCCAAAAAGTACATAGAGGGACAAAAATGTGGGCTACTATGCCCATACATCATCGCAATAACACTACACTATGATAGGAGACTCTACGCATCTTCCTGCACCACATTGTGCTCATGGTAACACATCACTACTCTAAGTACACGCTGCATTACATGGATGAGACCCTATGGCACACCCACTATGTGCCTCTATAGGTGATAAGGAACAACCATCAATCTCATTGAAGGGACACCCATGGCAAGCCCCCCTAAGATTTCTCTCTACCTCGCATATTCCTTTGACTCTTCCACCTACCTCTTTCACTACTTGAACACCACCACGTCATCCAAATGGTGACAGCCCATATAGACAAGCCATCCCTCTATCTGCATTATGAAAAAAAAATATGCTTGTATTCCTCATTGTACCACAAAAAAACCATATATCATAAAAAATACTTTGATAAGGTCACATATTTAGTTTACCTGATGCATCCCATTGTACCCCTTCAGGGAGGAATAAATCTGCATTGCCTCTAAAATCCACCCCAACATAAGGGTATTCCTCCACCATCAAAATATGTATCTTCCACCATGTGAAGAAACCAACCATGAAACAAAACGATGAAGACTCATTCCCTAATTGAGGTGAAAGGCTAGTCCACCGCTCCATCTTGGGCTCCAATATAGGATTCTCTATCAAAGAGACCTATGGCTGAATCAAATGTACTCATTCCAGGAATAAAAACACTAATAAAGATCCATAACCAAAAAAAAAATCCTCCATGTCTTGCATTTCAAAATCTTATCCTTAACATTTGCCAAGAACCCTACGAACCAGTTAAAAATATTTGGTTCAAGGAATTCACCCACATACCCTATTTGATATTTGGAAGCTACATGAGGACTAATGATTCAAGCCATTTTTATAATGGTGAATGCAATTTCTTGCAAATAAAGGTCTCTTACATCCTTAATTTGGATCCTACCACTTTCCTTGTGGGATATCGGCCTACAATATTGTGAAAGGTAGCCATCCATTTGCAGTGTTGTAGTTCAATGGATGTACAATATGATGGGTGCCCCCCACTTGGAGATCTCTATAATAAAGTACACATCATCACTTGCATGCTCTCTTTCCTTCCACTCTAGCATATTGACTATAAAACGCCTACCAAACATCATTAAACTTCATTAGTCGTGATCCCAAATAAAACAAAATGTTTTCTTAATGAGTAAAAAAATAAAAATAAAAGTTTTTTTTAACCTAATGCCCTATGTAGACAATTTCAAAGAACTAGAGTTCCCTCTATAAAATAAACAAGGTGCCAATATCTATCATGGCACCCCATCGATAGCTTAAGGGAGCAACGACCTTGTAGGGCGCCATGGAGGTTCCCAAGAGGTCCAAAAATATTGAAAAATGCATGAAAAAAATAATGAAAGCATGGAAATCAAAGATGAGGATCAAACTTCCAACCTTGTCCACACATAACGATGAAAGATGGCTCAGAACTCTTGCAATTGATGGAAGAAGAAATTGCTCTAAATTGGAAAAAAATCAATGTGAAAGAGGCAAGTGAGAAAGAGGTACTAATTGGTATCAAGTGAAAGGTCTAATGATAGTTTCATGTCAATGATGGGGGATACATCAAGGCCCTCCTTCGACAAGTATTTTCCTATAGAATTCAACACATTATCTGGGAATTAGAATTAGAAACACATCAGTACCTTTGAACCTGCATGCCTCAGTGGCAAGCCTCCTTGCTTTAGAAAATGGGTTTACATCAATGACCCCAAATCGATTGATTCCATGGATGTTCGACTTAAGCTCAGTATTCATGTTCATTGGAATGTGTTATAAGTACCTTAGGAGTCATTCAAATCATTTTTTATTCCCTTATGCTTGTTAATGATATACATCAATAAATGGTAATAAATCATTTTCTACCATGTTTCACATCAAAACATTTATTCACATGGATAGAATCATACTGTTTTTGGATCAAGACGAAGACCTTGGGTGGAGTACTCACCATGTTTCGTACATTGCTCAGATTTCAATGGAGATCATTTGAATGATATGCATATATCCACTTTGTATTTTTTTGTGGCTATGTTCTAGTCATATTGTAGATCCATTGTGTATTATTTCGTGGATTCGACCAGGTCATGTCATGGAATAATGAATCCACATTATATATTTGGTGGCCATCTCCGTAGTCAATATCATTATGGATACACAATATATTGGTCGACGACCATGCCTTGAGTCATTTATATTTCGAGCATAGGTATGTCTTCCTCGTGAATGAAACATATATGTATACTATTTGATGTTTTTTTTCAGCTTATACCAGGTTCTCCGACTCCTTCACCCTTGCATTGAAGAATCTATAAAGTGTTCCGGCCATCAGTTTCCTCTTCCGACTTCACACTTTGGGGGGAAATATGTTACATGTAAACTTTCCACACTTACATAATGTGTCGCATGTGGTGAAATGTCACATCCTAAGTGTTGCAAGTGTCGCATGTAATACCCCTAGGTTGAACCCCAGTTGCACACAATAATTTAAATGTTTTATAGGTTGGTGAGCCAGGTCGTTATAGGCCAGAAGGATTAGGTAATTATTAGGTCAGGGAGACTAGATGCTAAAGGCAAGTGAGCCTATTTTTGTAATATGTAAACACTCATATTATTAATTAAAACACATCGTTCCATGTAGATCGATACACAAATGAGTAAGGGGGGATAAAATCCACCTATCAAGGGAAAGGGGGTGAACAAGAGTCTAGGAAGGGGATAAGCTAGGTAGATTAATCCCAGTGGAATATTATAATATTATTCCTTAAAACTAAAGTAATGGATATATGTATATATCCTAAGTCTCGAAATTAGGGACAAGGGATTCCCTTGGTGTTCCAAGTGTCCTTAAAGACACATGCATATATATGTATATATATATTTGTGGATATAGTGAGAAGGTATATTATTCGACATGATCACGAGGACAAGTTTGTTTGGACGTTAATCTCTATCTAAGAAAATTTAGACCTATAAATGGTAAAACTTGAAGTCAGTATAAGGCTATGGCTAACCGAATGTTAAGAACCAAATATCAATATAGCATAGAAAAACCTCAGAAAAAGTACTCAACACCTTGAAAAAGATATAATTTTAGATAATAAGCCTCTTTGAGGGGGAAAACTCCTTTTACCCCACTTAAATGTTCAAGTACAAGATGATTCAAAATGAAAATGTCTCCTTGGTATATATAGGAGACTAGGAGGTATAATTACAACTATTGGCCTAAAGCCGACATAAATAAAATAGCATTACTAATATAATATGACCCAATTAAGGGGTAATGACCCAATATTA
>SNQJ01S0042270.1:126381-140222 GCA_010110895.2 Picea sitchensis | reverse complement strand
CAGCCACTATGTCCCATTGACATAGCCATGCCATTTGTGGCTACTCAGGAAGATTCAACTCATGTCCAGTCTGAGGCTGATAAGGAAAATAGTTTCATTGAGCACATTCAACACATCTTCCAACAAGTTCATGACATCTTGGACAGAGCCAATGCTAAGTACAAGTAGCGACATGATCAACATCGGGTGCCACACAACTTCCATGTGGGTGACAAAGTGTGGCTGCATTTGGAAAAGGAGTGCCTTGTTGGACCCCACCGCAAGCTTTGTCCACTACGATATGGGTTGTACACCATCACCAAGGCTGTAGGGGAAAATGCCTTTGAGCTCATCATTCCACCATTCCTTGGTCTGCACCTAGTTTTCAATGTGGACCGCCTTCGACCCTACTTTCCACCTCTACTAGACACATCCAAAATGGAAGAACAACTCACACCAACATAGTTAAATCGATACTGCATGGAACAAGCCAGAACTGATCAGATCATGGATACACAAATCAATCACACCCAAAAACCAAGGATACCTCTATATTGAGTTGTCAAAGCATGCCAACTCCTTCACCAAGGCAAGTGGCTCACCAGGGACCAAGTTCAGCAGAAGTTTCCTCATCTCATGGAGGAAGTCAACGCAAAGGGGACCATTGCTTCCTAAGGGGGGAGGAATGATCCAGGTGGATATTGGTGGCCACCCACCTATTCCACTTGGACCCCCACCATTGCTTCTTTTAGTTTTTCAGTTTCCGCACAATTTACTATTTTTAGCAGTTTTTCGAGTCCTGAACTTCCAGAGCCGTTTTGAGGCCTTAAACGACGTTTTTTTGGGAAAACGAATAGATCTTTCTAACAAGGTATGGAACGAGTCAAACAGAGATCGTATGCCAAAGTTACGTCCCCAGGAAGTTGATGTACCAACTTACTCAAACGGGGCCCATAGTCTTGGCGTTTCATCTCCTAGGGTTAGGTCTTTGGATGTTTAGGGTTTTCCATTGTTTCTCAATAAGAATAGGCCTTCGAGCCTCATTGTAACATAGTTCAGAGGCCAGTAGCCACCACATCTGTTCTCAGAGATAAGCTACCAGCGCCCTAGCTAGTTTATTTCCATTCTGTGTGTAAGCATATTTCAATCATTTGTTATTAATGAAATGAAGTCTTATTTCCGTTGCATCTCTGTGTTTATGTGTATTTCTATATTTCATTGTGTTCCTACATAAATCCGGATCATTATTGCATCATGATTTGGATTTGTAAATATTTTACAAAAAGTTAACAAGTTTTCAAGACCTCTTCTCACCATCCTATAGAAATTCATGTAGGGTTGTTACAGTTCCTGTAGAAACTTCTTGTAGGAAAATTTGGATTTAAGTTTATTGCATTTATTGCACATCCTTTTATGAGATTAACATCTATTAATAATATAACCATAGGTTATGATATTGAATCAAGGATTAGATGCAATTAGACTCATTTGCTTTCATGTAATTAAATTCATTTGTTTTCATGAAACAAATTAATTTTATTTTCATGTAGTTAGATTATGTTTCTCCTTTTATCTCAATGTATTTTTTATGCAATTAAATTAGACTTTCTTTCCTACAGATAGATTAGTTTCTTTTAATTTTGGTGTGACTTCCGTCATGCAAATATATCAAATTTGATTTAGTCAATTAGTTCAGATTTCCTTCAACAAGTTGTAATTGATTTTTATGCATTTAGTTCCCTTGATCAAACCCAGACCTAGGCTATTGTCAATTCGCTTTGCATATACTTTTCATAGAAATGCTAAAGTTTGTATGAGCCCTGATTTGAAAACTAAAGTAACAAGCTAAGGAATAATAAGATTATTATTAGTATTATGAGTCCCACCATCTACTTCAATCTAGATCACTACTAACGCACATTCTCTTGGTCGTTCATCTATCTATGGAGTATTTGTAATCTATATGCCCCTTAGGTTCTCTTAAACAGGTGGGGTATCAAAATGTTTCCTTTCTTGATCCATATTGAAGCCTCTTTTCGAGGACACCATCATCTTCTACTTGTCAAGAGTTGTCCAATGAAATGGTCATTAGATCTCGGCACGAGGCATGAATCATTGCATGTGTGCATAAATAATTGTTGTACATGCTCGGAAACAATTTTGCGTGCATAAATGAGAAACATAGGTCATGCACGGTATAAGGAGGGTTGCATGCACAAATTATTTTAATGATATTTTTTTTTTGTTAGAAATGGTTTCAGAGAATAAACATTGTATGGTGTGACTCAGCTTGGGACTCAGCACGTTACCTTGTGGTTTCCAAGGATATTTTTGGGTGTGCTAGTAACAGGTGATGTTACACATGGAGTATTTCATACACCCCGACACCCTCTGCACTAAACACCATCTAAATTAATCTATGTCAATACATGACGTGATAATATTTCCCTACCATGTACCAGCCTATTCCAACCCACATGAATTACACTCCATCAATACCCAACATGATGATATTGGGCTACCAATTATCGACCCATTCCAACCCACCTAACTTCCACTCCATTGATACCCGACATGCCAATGTCGGTCTACCGGGTATTGGCTCATTCCAACACCACCACCTCCCAAAAATCCCAATAGATGATACATTGGTAGTCCAATTGACATCCTAGACATGTGGCCCAAATTGCGGCCCACCACCTAGCTTGACATGTGGTGCATTCAAATTAGTTCTCTCCACACCATATAATATTATTAAGTTAATATAAACAAGATTTCATTAAAATCCCACACCTTAGGGTTTTAATTATTTAATCCATATTATTGTAAATTAATCCTGATTAATATAATACCCCATGTATTGATATTTTTGGCTTAGTCGGTCTCACCAGCCCATAATTTTTTATATCTTACTTTACCTCGGGTGTATTAATTTCCAAACTTACCTTCTTACCATGTAGGGAAATTAATAATAATATTTTAATTAATTATTACACCTCACTTAATTATTCATATGTATTTATTATATATCATCGTTATTTAAGTACACCATTAGTTATATCGGCCCTAGGCATAACTTTTATCTCACACACCCTTACCTCTCCATCTCTTGGTATGTGATATCTCAGTGGGAGGGGATTTTAATATTATTTTTTATTATATATCCGCCCATGACGTGAGTTCTATCACACACACCTTGAAATTTCCACCTCTTGATGCATGATACCCCATTTTGGGGGGTCCAATATTGTTATTTAATTTTATATCATCCCCCGGTGAAACACCTATCATATGCATCCTTTGACCTTTCCATCACCAAATACATGATATCCCCATTGGAGTTTTAATATATATATATACACACACACACAGGCCTCCAGTTATATAGTTTAACACATGCACCATCATTTGATTTACTTATCCCATATCTCACCCCCCACTATCTCACTTGTCAAACCCACCTTCAATCTTCAATTCCTTGGTACTTAATATCCATGCGAGGGAATTAAATATTATTATTTATTGGATGTTGGCCGGAGTGAAACACTTACCACATGCACCTTATGCTCTCAATATCCTGGTACACGATACTCCGGGGAAATTACCAGGAGTTACCAGCCACCATGAAACAAATTAAAAAATATATAAACACATGTATTTAATTATTTGAGTTTATTTCCAAGAATTTAAATATCTTGGAAATAAAACTTTCCATACTAAAATCTTTGCTTTTACCATAATTTATTTCCCATTTGTTTTCATGAAAATATTTACTACTATTTAGGTAAGAACCACCATTTCAAGTATTTACCTTTGGACATGGTTTTATTAAGTAAATCAAGGCAATAATTCCACTCTTACTGTATCTTAATAAGGAAGAAATTAAACACACGACACATAATTATTAATTTCATTTTATTTTGAACTTTCCTCAAGTTAAAATTCTTTATCCTCTCTATTAATTTGTCTAAGCTTATGATGCCAAATTCATTGTCAGTCTTTCATTCTGAGACTCCCCCTTATGAAGCTCATCATGCTCATTATGTTGGCTAGAATTTAAGGTATTTTACCCATGCTTCCACAAAATATTTAGCATTCCATTAAGCCTTCCAAGAAGGTCCTAGGGCTTGTTCTTTAACTAAGTACAAGTCATCTCCCATAACTGATCTATAACTTCCACAATATGTAAAACAAGATTCGTTGTATAGAAATTTAAGCATTCCTATGTTCATATGTTATGTAAATACTTTAACAACTTATTCTTCACTACTAACACCTAAGATGCATTCATACTAGTGGGTGGTAAATACCCAACCAACACTATGTTCTTACTCAGAGTCATAAATAATTACTTACAATTGTCTATAGAAATAGAGACAGTCAAAGGGGAAATAACGTAATATAGTTTACACAAGTCTTCATATTTTACAATCATCTAGGAACTTAGAGAAACAAATTTTACTACTTAGATAGAATATCAAATTCTTCATATATCCAAAACATAAATTTCATAGAATGAGGAAACGTATCATGGCATAAACCAAATACTAAAGTACTTATCTGAGAATTTAAGGTAAATTGGTAACTTCTGATGGGTGATCCTCTTTCCACCCAACTATGGTCACATATTTCTTTTTCTATCCTTGTATTTGGCTACCCCTTAGCTAGATCACGATTCCATTTATAGTCAGCCACCCCCTAGTTACAAGATGATTCCATAAGGGAATTTATTACTCAATGTTACAAAAAAATTGTCCTCACTCCATGAAACTTTCTTGGATGGCCTACCATTTCCCTATGCCGACTTGAAGTTCCATTTTTGTGCATTATAGATCCAAAAAAGAAACAAATTCCACATATACTCTCCCTATCAGTTATACAACAAGCATATATGTAGGTTTCTCCACTATATTCCACGTACATTGGGTTTGGTACTCAAAATTAAAAATCATGTTGGGTTTCCATGCCATGTCACGAGATCCATGATCCTTGACCTTCCATATACTATAAATGCTTTGACTCGGCCCTTCATTTCCATTTGAAGGCTATAAATTGAGCCATATCCAAGCCTTGAGGGAATTCAACAATTCAACTTTGAGAGCGAAGACAGTCTAGAGAAATTCCCCTTCGTATTGAATTTGCATCCCTTTTTCCTTGAAATTCTAAACTACTTGTTCCTCCCCCGAGATCTTCCTTATTTGTGATGGAGAACCTCATTGACTCCTATATATGATCTTTCCTTTTCTAGAGTATTGAAGCAGTGGAGGCTCATCTAGAGGGACTTAGTTTCTCAGTTCCAATATGTTTTGTTACATAAGTTTGTCACATATGTACTTATGGTGACTATTTTAATAGAAATACTCTTTTCTCATCCAATTGATATGTTGCAAATATTTGAATTATTATTCCATGGGTTTATTTGTCATGTATGTTAATGGATTATGCTAATATATATGCTAACATTATATATTATCACCATATTCTTGTATATATTGGTTGTTGAGGACAAGCTGCAGGTATAAAGCTTTGGGTTGCATGCTCAACAGTGGTCTTCTTCGAACATATGGAGGAGGTATACTCTTAGCCTTGTCTTATCAACATTTCATTTATATAGCATTGTTGGGATTAGAGTTGATTTCTACATCTCATTTCGTCTTTTGTGGTTTATCCCTAGCCATAAAGATATTTTCCCCTTAACAAAATTGGTGACCATACTGGGGAGGCTCTCCTTTTTTCGGGTTTATAGTGTTTTTCTCCTTGATTTTCTCTCTATTAGCCTAAGTTTCCTTATCTCTTGTTGCTTGACATCTTGTTTTTTACATTGCAGTTGAGTTTCTTGGCTTAAACCTTTCCCTATGATTGTTTTGTTTCGTATACACATTTTTTCTCTTGACAAACATGTATATACGCGAGATGTATTCCTTTAGGGGGCATGTATACACGATTTATGCTCAAACAATCATGTACATTGTTGAGGAAAAGGTATCGAGAACCTTAATTAAGCATTTTCAGGTCTTGCATGGCTAAGGAAAGATACTTGGGAATTCCATCTCAGGTTTATAGCCTTAAAACAAAAAAAAAATCACTTAATCTATAGGTATTAAGTACAAGGGACCAAGGATCGTTTGTTTTATATATTATATGTAATTGTGAGAAAAATAAATAAACTTAAACAAAAATTACATGAGTGTGTACATGGAGATAGAAGAAAAAAATGAACCAGATCATCAAAATACATATATGAGACTGAAATCAAAAAATTGATTTTTGTATTGATTTCATTCTAAGATACAAGGCTGAATTATGTTTACAAACCCCTGCGAAGGTAGAGATCAAATTCATATTTAGAATCCTTCAATGGGAACCATAAAAAAGACTCTGAAAAAAAATAAAATTGAAGCTAAAGATATGTATCATCTTTCCACAAAATGTTGTCACTTGACTCTGCAAAATATTCTTTATCAATTATAAAATTTAATTTATAAATAGACAAGAACACACAGAATGCCAAAGATAAATCATACACCTTTAAAACAAGCTACTGAAATATATGATTCATTTTTTAATCCTACTACCTTCAATAAGACCTTTCTTTCATCAAGATGGTTAAGCCTTCTAGTAAACTCAAAATGAATGAAAGATGAAAGTATCTCACTAGTATAGAGTAAACCTTATGGCTGAAGTTCTCCTTCTATTTTATCCTCTGTCTCTTCATTTGATTGAGATTTTATTCCTTCTCGATAAGTGGTGGTAGTTAAACTACCTTTCTTTAGCTAAGCCTAATTACCTTAACTAATTATTTGAGACAAATAATAATAATATGTATAAATAAGGTTTTAATTAAATAATAACTAAATAGGTGGGACCCCTTATGACTCCCATTTTTATTTCTTTTAATAATCATAAAAGACGAAATATAAAATCCCAATCGTTTGATTCAAACATCCTCATTGTAACTCTCATTCTCATAATTATGATGAAATATTTTAATATCAGTAACATGACCATATCCAAAAATAGCATCATATCCATGTTGTCCAAAAAAATTGCCTAAATATATGCTTGTTGTCCAAAACATTCTCAAAGTAAAAAGACTTTCCTTAAATAGAAAATAGCATTAATCATCATTAAAAACCATATTTACTATGAGAGGAATTTGGCCTCCTTTCACTCCTGTTTGCTTTTGATCTTTTGGTTGCATCCTTAGGCTAATTGGAACATTGAGGCTGGATTACAATGATAACGTGAGAACAATAATATTTGAGATGAAGACATGAAGACATATATTCGTATGACTCTTTGGATGACTTGGAGGAAGTGGCCAACCATTTTACCTTATCTTGCTCAAGATTGGGAACACTAGTTTTTAGCCTCTTACTTGCACGAGAAGACTGCACACGTGAGTCAACATGATGCACTTGGGGATTTGGATTTTTTAGTGATGGAGGAGGGGGTAATGGAAGAGACACAGTAGGCCAACCATGATGATGAGAAACATGTTGATGGAAAATATATTTCCAACCATCATTGGCAAGTGGTTCTCACTGCATAGACAAGTGAGGGGGAACACGGATACCAGAAATGCTTTGATGTGGTTGGAAGGGAGGTCTCTCAGGTTGGGGCTAGAGGATCCCATGGCCAACTAGGTTGAAGAACCCAACTTGAAAGAGATTAGTTAATTCATGTGGATCAACATCAAAATGTATTGAAAATTGTGGCATTCTATGACCCCTCTTCCAATTTTCTCTTTTTTTATTACAACCTCTTCCATTAGTGCGTCTGCTAAAGAAACTCGTCCTGAGGAAATATTCCAAACACGTTATAAAAAAAACTTAACAATCTATGCAACTATACTCGACCTAAATAAAATCAAAGGTTGGCTCTATTATTCACCACATAAGCACATGCAATCCATCCATTAACATATTAAAAATCAACAATTAAATGTCATTTGAACATGGAGTGGTAGGGATATTGGGAATATGAGGGGCTTATAATGTGTGAAAAATGGTAGCATGGATGGGAAACGACCAACGAATATTGTTCAAGAAAATGCTAAACTAACAGAAACAGTATCCATCTACAACTTTCAAACACCAGTGATCAGCTTAGTCTTTTCTCTTTTATTATCAATCCTTTGTCATTGGAAAATGAATTTAAATCTCATAACAATAGAAAAGGGAATCCTTTAAATGTATTTGTGAATGAGAGGGGAATATAATGAGCGAAAAATGGTATAATGAAAGGGGAAAAAGACGTTTATTGTTGTATTATATGCAATAATATCCAAAACGTTCCAGCACCATCAATAAAAGAATTGTCAAAATGTTTCTCTGTTTCATAATTGAAATCCAATATACAACAGTTTTTGTAATACCCAATATAAGAACCCAATAAAGTTATGGGATTGTCAGTTGTACAATTTTAATTTTCACTTCCTTTTATTTTTATCAACAGCATTTTTATAAAAGAATGTTAGCAGAGTCACTCCAACAATTATAACCAAACTACTTCAAGTACACATGGAAGTTTGAGGACACCACATAGATCCATCATCACAACCTTAATACTTGTTGTCTAAACGAACTAGGTTTTGAAACCCCAAGTGAAATTACAAGTGAGACATGACTTAACGCAAATTATCAATATTCCTACAATTGGGTTAATCACTTATAACATACATCAAGACCAGAATTTCAATCCCTTAAATTCCATACATCAATGAAAGAACCAAGCTCTAGGTGAAAGCAAAAGGGAAACCTTCACAAGGGTTTTGTAAAATCCATTTAACTATCGCTTATCACAATAGACTTTCCACAGATTTTCCATAGAATTTCATGGTGGGCGCAAAGTAAATATGCCCATATATTCACAAACAATTGAAAGGTAATTTAAAGGAGCTATGAGTCTTTCAAATACTGGGTACTAGAGTTAAGCAAAACAGGTGTTCCTTTGTTTCACATAAAAAACAAAACCCTTGAATTTTAATGACTAGAGATGAGTGAAGCCCAAAAAACTTGCCATAAAGTTTTCCAATAGTCATAACACAGAGGTAGTATTCATTTTGGACATAATGCAATCACATAATCTGAACAGAAAGGCGTTTTGAACACTATTCTCAACTTGAAATATTTAAATGTGAACATGGAGGAACCTTCACTTAAAACCAATTTTCATAGTCAATACCCACATACATTTATTTAAAATTTGGAAGAAAACAAAGTCTGTAATAAAATCTAAGAGACAACCTCATGACTTTATCTTGAGCGGAGATATATTTCATGAATGGAGAAGTGAGGTCCATCATACCTATATGCAGAATTCTATAAAACTAATAAGCACAACTATTCTTTCCAAGGTCGGGAAAAAAGGAGGAAACACCAACCCATGCAACCAACACAAATGCGAACCAAGTGAGGGTGGTGACCTCGAGGTAGGGTTAGAGAGACTTTCATTAATTGAATGTTATTTCTTTCATAATTCCGTCAACTATATACAGGTATGAGCACACCCAATACCTCCATCGCATAATCCATTATGTTTTCCAAATAAAAATTCAATACAAAGTCGAATCCACGACCTTCCATAAACCCATAAGTTTTATGTGCATGCGTAACACTTAGCACAAAATACATCTTATGTCCCACATTCCTTGCTAGGAAATCATTTACACCCTGTAAAACTTAACCAATTTTCATAATAATAATAAGAATATAATAAGTGTGATATTCCATAACTATATATAGCCCATTCTTGGAGTTTAAATCAAAACGTCAAATTATATACGTAGAAAGAATATACCAAGATGCTCATTAAAACAACATTCTCCCCCTTACTTTTTAAAATTAAATTTCCATGAAACCCCATCATTCATCTAGAAATCGGTTTTGAATCTCAAACTGTCAAGTCATGAGTGCAATCAAATAAAAGAATCTTTAATTATTATTCACATAATGTGGTCCCACCTATCTAGTATATTATTAAATACATATTATTAATAAGGCATTGCAACCAATTTTCATGTAGGGATTCCATGTTGCATTTTTGGGCATCAACAAACTGGCAAATCCACAGGGAAATATGTACCCAATATATTTAGAACTCATAATGTTTGGTTTTGTAGAAAAATAGAAGTAGATGATGAAAAAACTGTTGAAAATAATAGTTATGAAACAAGGGGGGAATATGGTTTAAGGGAAATAATGAGACGGGACTTTGGGAATAACTTATGGATAGTGGTAGTTATGAGGGGGGTCGGTCCTCTATGCATAACATTCGAATAAGATGTAGAAAATAATGATTCTTAAACTTTCAAGGAGAATATTTTTGACAATCGCTTGAATCTGAGGATGGAGGGAAGAAAGGGATAGCAGAAACACAGAATAAGACAAAACCAACTATATTACAACAATATTGAAAGAAAAAATCCATTCCAACGATGTCTAAAAGGAGGAAATCAGGACATCTATGTGTACCTTATTTTTCATCGATCAACAATACTTACAGAATGACATTGTTATGGAAAAATTGATATAGAGTTTACTCTTGAAAAAATATCATGCCATCCAAAAGAATAGAAAACCCGAAAGACAAAACTAAATAAACTGAAAACCCAATTTATTATTTATTTACAAAGGAAGGGAAAAACATTCTTGAAGTCAATTAGGATGACATTTTGTAGAGAGAAATGAATCACTTATTTTAGATGGATGATTCATCCATTAAAAGACGATAGATAGAGAGTGTTGATCCTCCTACCAACCAACAAATGCATGTGGCAAGCGTGATAGGCCTATCATGATCTAGAAAAAGTGATCACTTGTAATATTCTAGATATAAAAAGTATGCAGAACAGAAATAAAATGCTACAAATGGCAGATAAACAACAATATAACCAGAACAACACCACAATAACACTGAACTGATATCAAAATAACACCAGAAATAGCACTTTGATTCTGAGAGCAATGTTCACGTGCCTCTTTGAGGGGGCAACGTCCAGTCGAGCAGAGCTCTATTACAATAATATCCAATCTAGGGTTCTCATACCCTCGACTCTTATTTATACTAAATATGTCTACCAATAGAACCATCTAGAAGAAGATCCTTCTAGAAGTGGAAGCTTCTATTAGGTCTTCTTACATTCAACTTATTCTACTTTATTGCAAGGCCTTATTAATATTGACCTTTATTACATTGGAATACATTGTTCTACCTATGTGAGGGGTTAGGTTTGTTGAACAAGATAAGTCAACTGAGAGGGGGGGGTGAATCAGTTGTATAAAATTTCTTTCATTTTATAAGAAGATTACTTATTAATCAATAAACCATGCCTTTAACATTTAACTTGCAGTAATACATTTAACCAATAAATATACAATCACATAAATGAAATAGTGACACAATGATTTTTCACGAGGAAACCCAAAAGGGAAAAACCTCTTCTTCTTATGAATGAAATTCAAGCTCCAACTCCTCTTTACATTCTTATTTTATCTAAGCTACAACCCAGATGAGGCTGCTACCTCTATTTCTTGAACACCTACTGAATGGAAGCTACTACTCCCAGATGTACAAGCACCAACTTGTAAAGGAGACTTTTACAGTCTCCCCTTGTTCCTCCCTAGCACCCTGAAATCATTCTCTGTCACTAAGAACCTGCAAACCAACTCTTTATCTTCTCTGTCAAATATTAAGCATTCAAATCCTCTCTGCACAATTCATTCTTGACCATACGACTTAGATTTATCAATCTGTGTATGTGTCTTCCCTCCTCTGTCTTTTATCTTCCTCAAATTTTATAGAACCATATATCTCCCATAATCCTCTCTCTCTCTTTTTTTTTTTTGCAACATTCTCTTTATATATATCTTCCTTTATCATCAGTGCATACAATCGAATCCTCGGGCTTCAAAGAATCAGTTAAAATAATTGAATAACTTCCTCACAGTAATTCTTATTGGTCAAGGCATCAAGACGAACAATATCCACATGATCAGTTTAAACATTTAACCAGCATTGTTCGATGAACATACATTGGCTTTAATTTTTCAGCACGGAATAAGCCTTGAGTGCTTTGGCAAACCACTTGTGCTAACCCATGTGTCCATTGGTCGTGACCACAGGTTAATCGAAATGCATTTCGCATTTCGGGAATTCGGCAATCTTGTGTCGAAGAGTCTTGACACTTCAAGTTACGAAACCCTAAAATACAGCTTAGCTTCGTGCTAGCTCCTCCCTCTCACATGACCATCGGTGGCAACCACTGCCTACACCAAAAAGGTATTTCGGCATTTTGTATTTCGGCGTTTCGGCATTTCTTGTGATGAAGTGTTTCAATACTCCAAGTCACAAACCCTGAAATTTTTTACGTTTTGCATTTCGGCGTTTCGACATTTCTTTGATGAAGTGTTTCAACACTCCAAGTCATGAACCCCAAAATGATCTCACAACTTTACATTTGATCTGATGGACATAGATCGGGCAGTTCTCGTTAACTTCTTGAGGACAGATCAACGGTCATATACAACTCTTATATTACTCCTCCAATGCTTAATCCAATGGATATGACTTAATCATTCATCGAGATGGATGGTTGTCATGGTTTCGGTATTTCAGCATTCGGGACTTCGTGATGTTGAAGTTTTTGCTTACCATGCAAAAACCCAAAAATAGAAACTCCCAGAATCCCGAAATTGAAACTCTCAGAATCATGTGACGTGTGTCCCTTTCGGTATTTCGGCATTCGGGACTTCGTGATGTTGGAGATTTTGCTTACCAAACACAAATCCAGAAATAGAAACTCCCAGAATCCAGAAATAGAAACTCCCGGAGTAAATTGACGATCTTCGAAATTCAAGCTTCAAGTTGTGCCTATGAAAACTGATTCACGGTGCCTGTGCAAACAGAGCAACAAACTCCCCCTTTGGCATTTTAAAGTTGGACATTAATGACAAAAACAAGTCCTATGCAAACTGTGCAAATTGCGATTCCTTCCAACAAACTCCTCCTTTGGCATTGATGGAAAACTTTAAATCTCTTCTCCCCCTTTTGACATCTATGGAAAAGGAAACAACCATACTCCCCCTGAGAAAAGAAAACCACTTGCAAAGATGTATAATTTCAGTAGCAACTCCCCCTATCAATAATAGTCAATAAACCTGTGCAGTCGGATTTTATAATGAAGCCCTTGCAATCTTTGAGAAGAAAAAAAATTACAGAGGGTAAACCCCCAATTGATCCCTGAGGCTTTCAAATTGCATTTTAGGTCAAGGTTTAGTAAATACATATGCAATCTGATCCTTTGTGCCAACATATTCCACTTTAATAACTTTAGACATAACTTGCTCTCTTAGAAAATGAAATTTAATGGGAATATGCTTTGTTTTTTAATGCATAACAAGATTTTTAGAAATATTAATTGCACCAGTATTATCATATAAGATAGGTATAGGTTCATCATAATGAATATGTATATCTTCCAGCATCGGATTCATCCATATAACCTGAGTGCAACAAGTTGCAGCTGCTATGTATTATGCTTCAACAATAGACAGAGACACTGCTGATTGTTTTTTACTTGACCAACTTACAAGACATCCTCCAAGAAAAAATGTTGCTCCACTAGTACTCTTCATGTCATCAACACAACCTACCCAATCAACATCAGTGAAAGCATATAAATCAAGTTGATTACCTGTAGGATACCACAAACCATACTCTCTTGTCCTCTTAAGATATCTGAAAATTGTTTTGACTACAAGTAGATGAGAAGTTTTTGGTGAAGCCTGAAGCCTGCCAACTTGACAAACTACATGCATAATATCAGGTCTTGTAGCTGTAGCATAAAGAAGACTACCAAT
>SNQJ01S0042270.1:75448-126371 GCA_010110895.2 Picea sitchensis | reverse complement strand
TTTCTCCTTTTAACCATGTTGTTCTCATAGGTCCACATACATCAGCATGTACTATTTCCAATGGTTTAGTTGTTGAATGTTCTTTGGTTTTGAATTTAACTCTAGTTTGCTTACCATGTTGACATTGTTTGCAGACAGAACTTGAAAGATCCTTTATGACAGGTAAATTTCTTATTGCTTCCTTTTTATTCAACTGAATTCGATTTTCAAAGTTAACGTGTCCAAGTCTTTTGTAACACAACCAACTTTCATCTTCACTCCCAATATAAAAAAAAACTTTTTCTTTATCTAGTATGTAAATGTTGCTTGAAGTTCTTGTGGCTATTCCAACTAGTTTATTTGATTTTATATCCCTAATTTGACATCCTTTTGAATCAAAAATCATAAAGAGACCTTTATCACAGGTTTTACTTACACTCAATAAGTTATGTTCCATTTCCTCAACCAATAATACATTTTAAGCCATGATTTTCTTGTTGTTTAGACATACAGTTATTTTTCCAACTATCCTAGCTGATTGATCATTTCCAAAGGTGATTGTACCTTCTTTTCCTTCATCTAGTTCAACAAAGAGTTGTTTTATACCTGTCATATTCTTTGAACATCCACTATCCACAACCCATTTTACTTTATTTTCTTCTTGTAGAGCTATAGTGCATTTTTCAATGTTCACATTTTCACTTTTCTTTTTCCAATATTTGGTTTTTAGATCTGTGTAAGTGGGTTCATTAAATTTTTGAAAACTCATAGGACAATTTCTTGACACATGACCAAAGTTGTTACACTTGTAACATTCAATCTCATATCTTAAGGTGTCAAATTTGTTGTAAGAGTAGTTCATAATGTTTTGACTAGTTTTACCATGTCCTCTTCCATATTCAAAATTTGACCTTTCATGACTGTTATGTGCATTTATCTTTCTTGAAAAACTATTACAAAATGTAGGCTTATGTCCATACTTATAACAAAAGAAACAGTGGCCTTCAAACCTGTTTGGATGTCTACCATAACTTCTTCTATGCACTGTTGAACCCTAATTTTCTTCTTGCCTTTTTGATTCCATCATGACTGTTGATTTATTCTTCAACCTTTTTCTTATCTTTCTTTTCTACCTTGAAAGTTGCTTCTTTCCTGAAAGAATCCACACCAGAGGTTCTCATCTCATATGCTATTATTATTCCATGTAATTCATCCATTTCTAAAGTATCAAGATCTTTTCTTTCTTCTAATGCAGATATTTTTGAATTAAATCTTGCAGGAAGTTATCTAAGTACCTTTTGCACAATAATATTATTACTAATTGTTTCTCCTAGACCTCTCATGGTATTAACAACTTCATCAATACGAAGAAAGTAGGTAGCTATATCTTCATATTCTTCCATTTTCAGGCTTTCAAATTGACTTCTATATGATTGTAGCTTAGCACTCTTTACCTTAGTGTCTCCTTCATATAGATTTTTCAATTTCTCCCATATTTCTTTTGTTGATGCACAATGCATAACTTTAACAAATTTTGACCCTACTAGACCTCCAAGTATTGCATACATATCTTTGGAATTGCTCTCGTAGAGTATCTTACCTGTAGCATCTATTGGAATGGTTGTTGGGACTTTATATTCATTTAGTACAGCTTGTCAAATATCTACTCCTTGAGTTTGTAAAAACAACTTCATCCTAATACTCCAAAAAGCATAATTATGACCATCAAACAAAGGCAATCCATGTTTTGTAAATTCTAACTTCTTATCCATTATGAATGATCAAAATCTTCTAGTGGTTAAACTGATACCTTGAAGTAACCAACTCTGATACCAATTGTTGAACATGATAAGTCAACATAGAGGGGGGGGGGGTGTGAATCGGTTGTATAAAATTTCTTTCATTTTATAAGAAGATTACTTATTAATCAATAAACCATGCCTTTAACATTTAACTTGCAGTAATACATTTAACCAATAAATATACAATCACATAAATGAAACAGTGACACAATGATTTTTAATGAGAAAACCCAAAAGGGAAAAACCGCTTCTTCTTATGAATGAAAGGCAAGCTCCAACTCCTCTTTACATTCTTATTTTATCTGAGCTACAACCCAGATGAGGCTGCTACCTCTGTTTCTTTAGCACCTACTAAATGGAAGCTACTACACCCAGATGTACAAGCACCAACTTGTATAGGAGACTTTTATAGTCTCCCCTTGCTCCTCCCTACCACCCTGAAATCATTCTTTGTCACTAAGAACCTGCAAACCAACTCTTTATATTCTCTGTCAAATATTAAGCATTCAAATCATCTCTTCACAATTCATTCTTAAACAGACCACTTAGATTTATCAATCTGTGTATGTGTCTTCCCTCCTCTATCTTTTCTCTTCCTAAAATTTTACAGAGCCATATATCTCCCATAATCCTCTCTCTCTCTCTCTCTCTCTCTCTCTCTCTCTCTCTTTTTTGCAACATTCACTTTATATATATCTTCCTGTATCATCAACATGTACAATTGAACCCTCAGGATTCAAAGAATTAGTTACAATAACTGAATAACTTCCTCACATTAATTCTTATTGGCCAAGGCATCAAGACGAACAATATCCACATGATCAGTTTAAACATTTAACCAACACCGTTCGATGAACATACATCGGTTTTAATTTTTCAGCATGGAATAATCCTTGAGTGCTTTGGAAAACCACTTGTGCTAACCCATGTTTCCATTGGCCATGACCACAGGTTAATTGAAATTCATTTCGCATTTCTCCTTTCGACAATTCGACAATCCTTTGTCGAAGAGTATTGACACTTCAAGTTATGAAACATGGAAATAGAGCTTAGCTTCGTGCTAACGCCTCCCTCTCACGTGACCATCGGTTGTAACCACTGTCTACACCAAAAAGTTATTTCAACGTTTCGCATTTCGGCATTTCGGCATTTCTTGTGATGAAGTGTTTCAATACTCCAAGTCATGAACCCCAAAAGTTTTGGTGTTTCACATCTCGATGTTTTGGCATTTTGCATTTCGTCATTTTGACATTTATGTGATGAAGTGTTTCGACACTCCAAGTCATGAACCCCGAAATGATTTAACGGATTCAAATTTGATCTGATGGAAATAGATCGGAGAGTTTTCGTTAACTTTTAGAGGACAGATCAACGGTCATATACAACTCTTATATTACTCCTCCAATGCTTAATCCAACGAATATGACTTAATCATTCATCGAGATGGATGGTTGTCATGGTTTCGGTATTTCGGCATTCGGGACTTCATGATGTTGGATTTTTTTCTTACCATGCAAAAATCCCAAAATAGAAACTCCCGGAATCATGTGGCATGTGTCCCTTTTGGTATTTCATCATTTGGGACTTCATGATGTTGGAGTTTTTTCTTACCATGCAAAAATCCCAAAATAGAAATTCTCGAAATCCTGAGATAGAAACTCTCGGAGTAAATTGACGATATCGGAAATTCAAGCTTCAAGTTGTGCCTGTGAAAACTAATCCACGGTGCCTATGAAAACTGACCAAAAAACTCCCCCTTTGGTGTTTTAAAGTTTGACATTAATGACAAAAGCAAGTCCTATGAAAACTATGCAAACTACAATCCCTGCCAACAAGGTCCTTAACATGTCCTTCCCCTTAAAAACGACCTTCTCCTCAAGGCTTGAGATGTGGAAATTGTTGCAGAATGGTAGTTGGTTCCCAAGTGGCATATGTTGGAGTTGTATCTTTCCATTGGACTAACACTTCCTTGATGGTTTGATGACACAGGCGACGCTCACGCTGGTCCAAAAATGCTTGAGGTTGTAGCCAAATGGAGCCTTCTTCGTCTAGCTTAGGAAGGTTGGTTTGACTTTGGCACTTAGTTCCAATCAACTTCTTTAAGCATGAAACATGAAAAACATGTTGTAGCTTAGAATGACTGGGCAAAGCTAATTGATAGGCCACCTATCCCACATTCTTGAGAACTGTATAAGGACCATAAAATTTGGGCGCCAGCTTCTGAAAATGGTCGACCTTGAGGGAATTTTTCTTGTAAGGTTGCAGTCGAAGAAACACCTGATCCCCTTATGCAAAATGACATTCAGAGAGAACTTGATCTACTTGTTGCTTCATGTGATTCCGGTCCATGAACAAATTCTCTTGGAGGGTATAGAGAATAGCCTCTCGAACTGTAAGCATTTGGTCAACCACCTAGACCTTCGAGACACCTGGTAAATATGAGAGAACTGACGGTGGATTTTGTCCATATACCGCTTCAAAAGGAGTCATGCGAGTAGTTGTACGCTATGAAGTGTTTTACCACCATTTAGCTAGGGGTAACCACTGAGCCCACTGATTTTTCTTGTCTAATGAAAAACACCTCAAATATGTTTCCAAAAAATTATTGACAACTTCAGTTTGACCATCCATCTGGGGATGATAAGTTGTGTTGAGATGAAATTGGGTGCCTTGTAGCTTGAATAGTTCTTGCCAAAAATTGCTGGTGAAAATTGGGTCACGATCAGAAACAATAGAATGCAGCATGCCATGAAGCTTGAATACCTGATCCATGAAAAGTTAAGCCACTGTGGATGTTGTAAATGGATGTTGAAGATCACAGAAATGAGCATACTTGGAAAGGCATTCAACTACCACCATGATGACTGATTTATTTCCTAATTTAGGTAAGTCTGTAATAAAATCCATAGAGATATCCCTCCAAATAGTAGGCGGAATCAGAAGCAGATGTAGTGTGCCAGGAGATTTGACTGTTTCTCCCTTGTTGCGTTGACACACATCACATTCGGCCACAAAATTACAAATGTATTGTTTCATACCATCCCAGAAAAAATAATGTTTGACCCTGTCATAGGTTTTGGTAAACCCATAATGCCTAGCTGTGGGTGTAGCATGAAGCTCAGAAAGCACCGTGGATTTAAGTTTTGACTGTAATTACAAATGACATTTGTATTGAATCTCATCATGGATCCAAGAGTACACTAGGGAAACTGGAGAATTGGACTGCAATTGTTGTATCAGATGAAAAATTTTGGGATCATGTAGACATTCCTGGCGAATGACTTGGATTCAATCTGGTACAATGAAGGAGAGAGAAAAAAGGGAGCCTTCATCTTCATATTTTCAGGAAAGTGCATCTGCAACCACATTGTCTTTTCCTTTCTTGTAAATTATATCATAATCATATCCAAAGAGTTTAGTCATCCATTTTTGTTGCTCTAGGGAGGAAATGCATTGTTCCAGAAAATGCTTGAGGATTTGATTATCTATCTTAATTTGGAAGTGTTGCCCCAATAGATAAGGGCGCCACAAATCAACGACATGCAGAATAGCCAACATTTCCTTTTCATAGATTGATTTGCCCAAATTTCGTTCAAACAGTTGTTTGTTGGTGAATGCAAAAGGCCAACCCTCTTGCATAAGGACAACGTCGATACCTTTCCCTGAAGCATGGCATTCCAGGACAAAGGTCTTTGTGAAATCAGGAAGTTCCAGGACTGGAGTGGTGCACATGGCCATCTTCAAGGTTTGAAAATCTTGAGAAGTTGTTGGAATCCAAGTGAAAGAATTATTTTTAAGGAGTGCGGTGAGAGGTGTCGCAATATTTCCATAATTATTAACAAACTTGCAATAATAACATGTTAAGCCCATAAATCCTCACAAGAGTTTCAGAGTATTTGGGTAAGGAAATTATTTCATAGCTTCAATCTTTTTAGGATCCACCCTGAAACCATTCTTGACAACAAGATGACTGAAGTAAGCAACTTCCGAGGCGCCAAAATCACATTTAGATTGTTTCAAGAAAAGTTGGTACTGAGAGAGTAGATGGAGAACGTGGTCCACATGAGAAATATGGTATGTCCAGGTTTTTCTATAGATGAGGATATCATCTGTTGTAACAGATATTAAAAATTTTCTCTACTCATTGTTTTCATCCCAATGTGTTTGAGAATGATCATGGATCTTTTTCAACTACGAGTCTAGGCTACCATTTTCATCTATTTTAATTATTGATGTTTCTTCTACTATATGCTCGTTTCGAGTATCTGAGACGTATTTGAGGCTTTGCAGTAATGGGGATCGGGTGTTTAATTTCTAACAAAGCTTCATGGCCCCCCTTTCTAGCTGTCGTTGTTACACATTGTTGTGTTGGAGTAATTTCTAGAGACAACGCTATCTACAACACCCTCCATCAAAAGGCACAAGATTGGAGAGAAAAATAAAATATTGGCAAGCAATTCGATGAAGCTTTGAAATCAAATAAAGAGGAAATTAAGAGAAAACAGTTGATCCTTGAGGAGGCTATTTTGGAGATTGAATTTGAAATGGAAGCAAGGCCACTGAAACGGAAAAGGAGGGTTTGGAGGTTTCGTTCAATCGTTTGAAGATGCTTGCAAAGGAAGAAATAAAGAAAATACATGAATTATGGTGAACATAGATAGATGAGGTCCTTCGTCAGAAGAAAGAAGCTTATAGAGAAAATGTAATAATTCTCAGTCAATAAGATGCATTTTTGAGATTGGAAGGGGGTGTCGCGAATCAAGTAGGCAAGATTTGAAGGCTGTCTTCTAGTTTGGCTTCTGCCTTATATTTATTCTGTCCATGTAATACCCCCAAAAAACATCGAAGCGTAAGATGGGAAATAGCACAGACGTGTAGTTTAACCAACAACCCTTTCCTGTTGTATATTATTACGGATTTAATTATTATCATATACCTCCACGCTCTTATGCAACGGAAACAGGAACAACATTGCCAGCAACAACGGTTGGTGAGAGATGAACCCCTGGAATGTCAGAGGTTCCAGTCGTAGCCTCCTCCTATTCAATTTGAAACCTCAACTGTTCGTGGTGCTTGAACCGACCATTCAACATATAATTTGATTGGTGATCACTATCAATGTCTCCCCGCGTAGCATGTTATGAACTTGAGCACCAGCATGGCTTTCACTTGTCGATGTTTGAAAGACTCGTACCCCAAATCATCTGGCTGAGCCCAGAAACATTTCTCATCGTCTGTTGCAAAGGTAGAAGAAATGGCGTCGTTTCTACAAGTAGAGCTATCGAAGTGGACCGGGAAATATCGTGGTCCGTACGGGCTGGAAAGCTGCAAGGAGAATCCATGATGGTGGAAATACGATGTTTCTCAGATGGCAGCAATTGCGGATTCTATGTATGCTTGCGGTTGGAAAGAAGTTTTTGTTGTGTATATAGATGATAACTATGGGAGAAATGGAATTTCTACATTGGGGGACGCTCTGGCGAGTGTGGGAACTAAGATTACCATTAAGGCAACTATCACTCCTGGAGTTGGCCGAAGCGAGATAGGTAATATCTTGGCAAGATTGACTTCAATGGATACAAGAATTCCTATAGTCCATATGCATTCATATGCTGGTCTTAAACTTATTTCTGAAGATAAAGATATTGGAATGTTGAGCACCGGTTATGTCTGGATAGCCACAGATTGGCTATTTTCTGTTTTAGATTTTGGTCTACTTGAAGAAGACGACATGAATTCGCTTCAAGGGTTAATATGCCTGCGTCCACATACTCCAAATTCAGGACAGCAGTGTGTGTTGATACAAAGGTGGAAGAATCTATGAACAGATCATCTGGTTAATGTCTCATTGGATGCGTTTGGCTTGTATGCCTATGAAAGTATCTTGATGATTGCTCATTCTCTCAATGCCTACTTGAACCAAGGAGGAAATATCTCTCTTTTTCGAACAATGTACTCTATCGATTGCGAGAGGAAGCAAGTCAGAACTAACAACACTGAAGGTTTTTGAAAGATAATACTACAAGGTAGTTTCAACGGCACTGCAGGTCCCGTTCAGCTAGACAAAAATGGAGAATTGATGGGCTCTACTTTTGAGATTATCAATGTAGTTGGTGAACGCTTCTGCGGTATTGGTTACTGGTCTAATCGAACAGGATTATCGATTAACCCTCCAGAAAATACAACTGCCATTAGTGATGATCAATGTTATATAAAGCCAAAAACTGTCTGATATTATATGGCCTGGTGAAAGCAAAACAATGCCATGGGGTTGGGTCCATGAAAAGTAACTTGTAATTAGTGTGCCTAAAAAGACAGGCTACAAATAATTTGTAACAGTGGATGGTAGCGCGGTGAAGGGATTTTGTATTAATGTGTTTATTGTTGCAGTGAAATTGCTTCCTTTTATTGTTCGGTACACATTTAAACCTTATGGAAAAAGGAATTCTACACCCAATTACGATGATCTCGTAAGCCAAGTCTCTTTACAGAACTTTGATTCCAGTCATTGGAGATGCTGCGATTTTGACAAATCGATGGAAGATTTTGGACTTCACATAGCCTTATGTAGAATCAGGCCTAGTTGTGATGGTTCCTGTAAGAGAGCTAGATTCCAATGCATGGGATTTCTTACGTCCATTAGAGATGTGGTGTACGACTGGCGCATTTTTCCTTATCATAGGAGTTGTTGTATGGATTGTGGATTGTAGAAGTAACCAAGAGTTTCGAGGGCATCCAAAGAAGCCAGTTTGTAATGGTCTTTGGTTCACTTTCTCTACGATGTTCTCTAAGCATGGGAAAACTAGGAGCATGCTTGGACGAGCAGTTCTTATCATATGGTTATTTGTGGTCTTAATTATTAAGTCAAGTTACACTGCAAATCTATCAGCGATCTTCACAGTGCAACAACTTTCACCAACAATATCTACTAGAATAGTTCAATATAGCCAAATCCAGATTAGTTCCTTTAGATTTTCCCGAGAGGTATGCTAGAGCATTGAATCTGGGACCAAACAAAGGAGGTGTAGCAGCAGTTGTGGATGAACTTCCCTACATCCATTTGTTTTTATCCAAGCACTGTGGATTTAGAACTGAGAGTGGAGAACTTCAGAAAATTCATTATAAGTCGTTGAAAATTGATTCATTGAGACACCGGACAGTCATCACCGGGAATTCGAAGGAGAGGTGTCCCCAAATGGCAAAACACCTGGCAGTCGCAGTTTTCCATGAGGACGAACCAGTTCAGATTTCCCGGAACACTAAGAGTTTTATTTTAGATTTTTTCTCTTTTAAAAGAAGGAGGTATGTGACAGAAAAAGGGGGGCGCGAGAGCAAACTGGGGGGAAAAACCTCTTGTGAAGAGGGGTTCCTTGTGTAATGTTGAGTTATTTTGTAAGCCAGATTGGAGAAATAAAGATGATGTATTTGCTTGTGACTGTGAGATTCATCACGGTCGATTTCTTTTAGCATGTTTTTCCTTATTTCAGCTATGTTAAATATGTTTGGAATTCATTTTATATTCTCCTTACTCATAGTTGAATTGTTGCCATTATCATATTGTTTATTTCTTCCTTATTTCGTCACGACTGTGTACAAGTTGTTTTCCTACATCTTCGTTTCATTTTATCTTCCTAACTGGTGTGCTTTGTTATACTTTAGTACGACCACTACTATAGAAAATGAATGTTGGTTTTCTGCAATTGTTTACTGTCTTTCCTCTGCACCAGCTATCAACGGGTGTAAGACTAGTCTACACTTCCAGAATTCTGCATATATTCTCTGCTACATTGGTCTTTCCTTTCCTTTTTCCTCTACCGCATCATGATTATCAAATCGCTGAAAGATATACTTACTTTGCCTCACTTTCCGCAAGTTAAATGATTGCTGCTATTGTCTCCTTTCTTCAGTTTTCACTTGAATCCATGCCCAATGGACCATTTCCCTGGTTTAACCCCAAACTCTAAGAATACAAGACCATCATTTACCCAGAAATCTGCCCACCTTTTCATGCTTATTGAAGATTACTTTGTGACATTATTCGAGAGATCCCTCTCAGGTTGGGAGGGGCAGCTTCCAATCCAAAGTGGTTCGAGGTTGCCTCGGGATTGAATTGTTGCAACCCATTTTCAGTTCTGAGTGTCAACATAATCAAAGAGAACTAAGACAAAATGATGGAGAAAAGGGCGAAATACATGATTCATGAGGCTTTGGAAGGTGGAGGGGGAATTACATAAGCGAAAGGGAATGACCAAAAACTCATAGTGGTCGTCATGAGTTCTAAAGGCAGTCTTAGCATTGTCTTCCACTTTCATACGGATCTAGTGGTAGCCAGAGCGAAGATCAAGTTTAGTAAAGAACTGGGCACCATTCAATTCATCCAAGAGGTCATCAATGACAGGAATAGGAAATTTGTCTTTAATGGTGAGTTTGTTGAGGGCGCAGAAGTCAGGACACATGCGCCAAGAACCTTCTTTCTTCAATACCATGACCAAAGGAGAAGAGTAGGGGCTCATACTAGGGTGGACAATGCCTGCGTTAAGAAGTTCTTGAACCATTTTCTCAATTTCATTTTTTGGGGAAAAGGGTGACGATACAGACGAATATTGGGAGGAAGGATTCCTGGTATAAGGGGAATTGAATGATCATGAGCACCATGGGAAGGTGGGATTCCCTAGGAGTGGAAAAGAACAATTGATGTTTAGAGAGGAAGGATTGGAGGTCTTATGACACATAGCGAGTCTCAATTTCCTGTATGGCATGGAGTTGGGAAATAATGTCAGAATGACCTTTTTTTAGAAGATTTTCCATGCGATCGGAACTAATGATATCAGGTAAACCAGCGGTGATGCCTTGGAACTTATATTTTTGTCCCTCCTGGTCGAATTTCATGGTTAATTCCTTGAAATCCATGAGAATGGGACCCAAAGTCGATAGCAAACATATGAGATTTCAGGTGGTAGTCACCAATTTGGAGTCACACATTTTCAAAACACCCTCCACATTTCATGGAGTTTCCATTGGTAATCATGATTTGGAAATTACTGACTGCATGGATATAACAATGATTTTCTCGGGAAATGCGATAATCAATAAAATTATGGCTGCTTCAACTATCAACAAGATTGATGACCTTCCTATGCTTGATGTGACTGATTATATTGAGGGTTTGGGGAGCAGAGAAGCTAGTGAGAGCATTTAGGGAAATGACTGGTTCTATTTCGAGAGGGTTTGAGGGGGGGGGTTATGTCAGTGATTTTAGGTGACTCATACACAAGGGGAGTTTCAACATCCTCTTCTGAAATATCCTCCGAGATGGCCATAAAAATATTTTTTTCCTTACACTTGTGGCCCGAAAAATATTTGTCATCACAATTATAACAAAGGCCTTTGAGTTGGCATTCAACCATTTCATCCCTGGTCAATTTTTGGATCTTTAGTGGAGTAGAGGGAGTAGTGGGATTTACTGGTTTAGTGAGAGGAATAAAGGAGGGTTTTTGGTTTTGACAAGATACAACTTGTTGTGCTTCTTTAGCTATTTTAGTAGCCTCCACCCAAATCTAAGGCCGAGCCATGAGGACATGGGAATGAATCTCATCCTTGAGGCCACTGATAAAACATTCTCGTAAAAAGGCATCAGACATGCCCTCTATCTAAAAACCCAGGCGCTCAAAAGGAGCTATAAATTCTTCCACTGTTCTAGATTGTTTCAAATTTGTCAAATGACCTAAATGGTTGGTGTCAGTGTCAAAGCATTCATAAATATCCTCCACAAAATGTGTCCAAGCAATATACCCTTGATGGGAATTTTTTCTCCATTTCCACCATTGCCAGCGTTCTTGATCTAGATGGAGAACACCATACTGGAGTTTGGCCAAGTCATCTACAATGATGTATAAAGATAAATAATGTTCCATTTGGGTTACCCAACCAGTGGGATCCAAGCCATCAAATTTGGTCACATACACCTGCGGAAGGCATAGGTCACGCTGAAAGTTATGGGGCTCAAAATTATGGGAACGAGAGGACGTTTCAGCTTCGGTATGTGGAGGTGGGTTAGAGAAAGGGTTATCTGCAGGGATATGCATATTGGTGCAGATCATTGAAATGACAGATTCAAGTTGGGTAGTCATGTCTTGTTTGAGTTCATCAATTGAGGTGGCGATGGAGGATTGCATAGTGGTATTTATGGTGACAACATTGGCACTGAGTTGTTTCAATTCTTTTTGGGTCTCTGTGAAATTAGATTGCAAGGTATTGAAGTGAGCTTCCAAGTCTTGGCTACGGGTATGGGCCATGATGACGAGGGAACCGAAACAGGGTGGGTGGGGTAAAACATTTTGCTGAAAAATTATATGTATGAATGTGATAAGAGAGAAGAGATAAATCCAATGGAATAGGTCTCAAATAATGGTGCAAAAATTTCTAGACTTTTTTTTTTTTAACACCTATAGAGTTATACTCTGGTCTGAAGAATATTGCAGTGAGGAAATGCCAAAATTCTTAACGAGGAAGAAATGTGTAGTGATTTGGCAACCCGAACACAGTTGTGTGGTAATAGATCATGTCTATTTTAAGCTTTTTGTTTCCATCCCCAAGGATTAGGTATTCAAGGCTTCTATAGACAAGGGTTTGTCTTGTGCTATAGCTCTCCAATATATGTGTGGGGTCCAACAGTAGTACTTGGCCCAATATCTCAGGGCACTAACTAAGGAGGCTAGACCATTCCCCTAGTCATACTACCCGACTACCCAGGTACTAGAGAGTATCTTCCCGTGTGTTGTTCTCGTTGGCATTATAGAAGTCAGGCACCCGATCGATTTATCTAAAGAGGGCTTCAGGAAATCTAGGTTGATCCATAAACATGTGTTGTTTGATGCGCTACCACTCGAAAGGGTACCAACAGGGGTTACAAGGGTGGCCAACAGATGTCCTCTTAAGTACCACTTGTATTTACTTCATGTATGAATCCAACAACCATGGGTTTATGAGCGTAACGATGGATCTTTATGGCTTAAAGACACTGGAATATGTCTCTACCCTGAAAAAAAATTAACCCACAATTTTTGTTGAGGAAAGTTCTCTAATACCACTTGTAATATTCTAGATATAAAAAGTATGCAGAACATAAATAAAATGCTATAAATGGTAGACAAGAAACAATATAACCAGAACAACACTACAATAACACTTAAATGATATCAAAATAACACCAGAAAGAGCACTTTGATTCTGAGAGAAATGTTCACTAGCCTCTTCGAGGGGGAAAGCTCCAGTCGAGAAGAGCTCTATTACAATAATATCCAAGATAGGGTTCTCATACCCTCGACTCCTATTTATACTAAATATATCTATCAATACAACCATATAGAGGAAGATCCTTATATAAGAAGAATATTTTATTAGGTCTTCTTACATTCGACTTATTCTACTTTATTGCAAGGCCTTATTAATATTCAACTTTATTACATCGGAATACACTGTTTTACCTATGTGAGGGGTTAGGTCCCTAACATTTCCATCTTACAGGACCTTCCAACCAACAAGATGGGCTGTAGGCTTGACATTGGAATAATGATGGTTAGAATTTTTTATGTTAAGGATGGAGTTAATGGGATTTTTAAGCATCATAAGGTTGTCATTTACAATCCCCTAATCAAGAAAATAACTACTAGGCATGGAGGGAGAAAATAAAGGATGTATAAGAATGCCTTTGTATTTATAATCATCGAAAGAAAGCATGTATGCAAGAGATATATGTATATCATCGTTGAATTTCTCAACCTCTTTGAATTGAAATAATATGTTTGTAAGAGAATTTTGCAATATAAAATCTTGATTATTCTTATGGGAAATTTTGAAAAGAGACTCATCATATGAATCTATATCGCTCCTCGAATATCCTCTTTCATTTTCTTTAGAATAATCATGAGACATATGAGGAATAGTGTTATTCAAATCAAGAGAATCTTCCCTGCTAGATTCGTCCAAGAAGAATACTTCATTGGACACAAGTTGATCCCGAGTAAGATATATGTCAAAAAGGTCCTCATTAAAGGGAAAGACATCAAACAAACAAATTTCAGAAGTAAGGTGGGTAGGTTGATCAGGGTAAAAATCATCACATACTTCTATAGACAAATCAATAATAGGTGTATGATTGTCTTCTTGATTATTCGAGAAGAGATGATGATTCGTGTGATATTCATGTTTATCCTTTAAGAACAATTCACAGGTTAGCTCTTCATGAGGGCCATTGCAAAAGTTACATCGAGAAAGATCACAAATACATTTAGGCAGAAATTCAAAGTGATGAAAAATAGGTAGAGGAGGAAATTCGATAAGAAAAATTATAAAAATTGATTCTCTCGTGAAAATTTGACTAGATATTATGTACCTAGACTAATCTCTTTATTTATAATGAAGGGAAAGTGAAAAAATATATGAATAAGGATGTATATCATAAACCTCAATATATTGACAAAAGCTAAGGAAATCAACAATATGGTTCTAAGAAGATTTTCATGAGTTACCCTTGAAAAAAGGACAACTAACCATAGATAATTTTGCATTCAAGATCATTATATTTATACATGAACATGTAAGTTAGGATTCGATAAATTCATGAAAACAGGAAAAAAAAAAGCTTATATAAAAAATAGAAACAATAAATAAAAAATACAAGAACCAGGGAAATATGGATAATAATTTTTTTTTCTTCCCTAGTATGGTCGCCAAATAAATGTTGAGGAAAACGTATGGATAACCTTACTCAAGCATTTTAATATCTTGTAGGGATAAGGTAATATAGTTGGGAATGTCACCCATGGTTTATATCCTTAAAAAAAAAACAATCACTTAATCTGTGGGTATTAAGTACAAGGGACCAAGGATGGTTTGTTTTATATATTATATGTAACTGTGTGAAAAACAAATAAACTTAAAATAAATTACATGAGTGTATACATAATTTACATGAGTGTGTAAATGGAGACAAAAGAAAAAAATGTACCAGATCATCCAAATACATATGTGAGGCCAAAATCAAAAAAATGATTTTTGTATTGATTTCATTCTGACATACAGGGTTGAATTCTCTTTACAAACCCCTGTGAGGGTAGGGACCAAAGTCATATTTAGAATCCTTTTATGGGAACCATACAAAAATACTCTAACAACAAAAGAAAACTGAAGCTAAATATATGGATCGACTTTCCACAAAATGTTGTCACTTGAGTCTGCAAAATAATCTTTATTAGTCATAAAATTTAATTTATAAATAGACAAGAACAGAGAGACTGCCAAGGATAAATCATACACCTTTAAAACAAGTTGTTGAAATATATGATTCAATTTTGAATCATGTTTCCTTCAATAAGACCTTATTGTCATAAAAATGGTTAATCTTTCTCGTAAACTCAGAATGAATGAAAGATGAAACTATCTCACTAGTATAGAGAAAACCTTATGGATAAAGTTCTCCTTCTATTTTCTCTTTTGTCTCTTCAATTGATTGAGCTTTTATTCCTTCTAAATAAGTTATGGTAGTTCAAATACCTTTCTTTAGTTAATCCTAATTATCTTAACTAATTAGTTGAGACAAATAATAATAATGTATATAAATAAGGGTCTAATTAAATAATAACTAAATAGGTGGGACCCCTTATGACTCCCATTTTTTTTTCTTTTAATAATAATAAAACGTGAAATATAAAACCCGAATCATTTGATGCAAACATCCTCCTTGTAACTCATGTTCTCATAATTATGATCAAATATTTTAATATCAGTAGAATATAACATGACCATATCCAAAAATAACATTATATCCATGCTTTCCAAAAATACTACCTAAATATATGCTTGTTTTCCAAAACATTGTCTAAGTAAAAAGACTATCCTTAAATAGAAAATAACAATAATCATCATTAAAACCCGTATTTACTCTGAGAGGCATTTGGCCTCCTTTCATTTTTGTCCTATTTTGATCTTTCTATGCATCCTTAGGCTGAATGGAACCTTGAGGCTGGACTACAATGATGGCGTGAGAACAATCATCTTTGAGATGAAGATGTGAAGACAGAAATTCGGAGGAGTCTTTGGATGACTTGGAGGAAGTGGCCACTCATTTTCCTTTATCTTTCTCAGGCTTGGGAAGATCAATTTTTATCCTCTTACCTAATTGAGAAGACTGGATGGGTGAGTCAACATGATCATCTTGGGGATTTGGATTTTTTGGCAGTGTAGGAGGGTTTAATAGTAGAGACACAGTAGGCCAACTATGGTGATGAGTAGCAAGTTGATTGACAATCTCTTGCCAAACATCATTGGTAGGAGGTTCTAGCTACATAGACACATGAGGGGGAACACAGATACTAGAAATAATTTTATGTGTATGGAAGGGTGATCACTTAGGTCGAGGCTAGAGGATCCCATGGCCAACTAGGTTGAAGAACCCATCTTGAAAGAGATGATTTAATTCATGTGGATCAACATCAAAATGTATTGAAAATCGTGGCCTTCTATGGCCCCTTTGACAATTTCCTCTTCCTCTATTAGCAGCTCCGCCATTACTGCCTCTTCTGAAGAAACTCATCCTAAGGAAATATTCCAAGAATTTTATGAAAAACTCTTAACAATCCATGCATCTATACTCTACCTAAATAAAATCAAAATCGTGTCTCTACTATTCACCACAGAAACCCATGTAATCAATCCATTAACATCTTAAAAATAAACAATCAATTTCCATTTGAACAAGGAGTGGTAGGTCTATTCGGAATATCAGTGGTTTATAATGTGTGAAAAATGGTAGCATAGATGGGAAACGACCAATGAATACTTTTCTAGCAAATGAAGAAGTAACAAAAATTGTATCCATATCCAACTTTCAAACACCATTCATTAGCTTAGTCTTTTCTCTTTTGTTATTAATCCTTTATCTTTTCAAAATGAATTAAAATTTCATAACAATAGAATAGGGAATGTTTTAAATGTATTTGGGAAGGAGAGGAGCATATAACAAGCGAAAAATGGTATAATGAAAGGGAAAAAATACAATTATTGTTATATTATATGCAATACTATCTAAAAAATGCCATCACCATCAATAAAATAATTGCAAAAAAAATTATTTGTTTCCTAATTTAAATCCAATACACAACATTTTTTGCAATACCTAATATAAATACCCAGGAAAGTTTTGGGACTGTCAACTGTGCAATTTTATTTTCCACTTCATTTTGTTTTTATCAGCAGAGTTTTTATAAAATACTATTAGCAGAGTAACTCCAACAATTATAGCCAAACTACATCAAGTGTGCATGGAAGGTTGAGAACACCATATAGATCCATCATCAGAACCTTAATACTTGTTGTATAAAGAAACTGGGATTCGAAACCCCATGTGAAATTACAAGTGAGACATGAATTAATGCAAATTATCAATATTCCTACTTCCTAGTCAATAAATTATAACATACATCAAGAAAAAAATTGGAATCCCTTAAATTCCATACATCAATGAAAGAACTGAGGTCTGGGCGAACACAAAAGAGAAACCTTCACAAGGATTTTGTAAAAACCATTTAACCATCTCTTATCACAATGAAATTTCCATAGACTTTCCATAGACTTTCCTGGTGGCCACAAAGTAAATACACCCATATATTCATAAACAATTGAAAGGTAATTTGAAGGAGCTACGAGTCTTCCAAAGACTAGGTACTAGCGTTAATAAAAACAACTTTTCTTTTTTTTCACAGAGAAAACTAAACCCTTGAATTTTAATGACCAGAGACAAGTGAAACCCAAAAAACTTTCCATAAAGCTTGCCAACAATCATAGCATAGAGGAAATATTCATTATGGACATAATTCAATCACATAATTTGAACAAAAAGGATTTTCTAACACTATTCTCAACTTGAAATATTTAAATGCCAACAGGAAGGAACCTCCACTTAAAAACAATTTGCACATTCGATACCCACATGCATTCATTTAAACTTTGGAAGCAAAGATAGTCTGTAAGAAAATATAAGAGCCAACCTCATGATTTTATTTTGAGTGGATCTATATTTCTTAAATGGAGAGGTGAGAGCCATCATACATGTATGCAGAATGCCAAAAAATCAATAAGTACGACTATTCTTTACAGGGACAAGCAAAAAAGAGGCAACACCAGCCAAAGAAACCAACAAAAATGTGAACCAAGTGAGGGCGGCGACCTCTAGGTATGGTTAAAGTAAAGTGAAATAATTAAATTTCGTTTCTTTCATTAATTCCATCAACTATAGCTAGGTACGAGCACACCCAATACCTCCAGCTCATAATCCACTATGTTTTCCAAATAACAATTCAATACAAAGTTGAATTCGCCACCTTCCATAAACAAATATGTTTATGTGCATGCTTAAGACTTAGCAAAAAATACATTTTATGTCCCACATTCCTTGCTAGGGAAGCATTTACACCTTATAAAACTTAACCAATATACATGATAATAAAAAGAATATAATAAGTGTGATATGCCATAACTATATATAGGCCATGATTGGAGCTTAAATAAACAAGTCCAATTATATGTGTAGCAATAATAAACCAAGATGTTGATTAAAACAACATTTTTCTGCTTTCTTTTTAAAATGAAATTTCCATGAAACCCCATCATTCATCCAGAAAGCGGTTTTGAATCTCAAACTGTTGAGTCATGAGTGAAATAAAATAAAATCTCCTTTAATTATTATTCACATAATAGGGTCACGCGTATCTAGTATATTATTAAATATATATTATTAATAAGGCATTGCAACCAATTTACATGTAGGAATTCCATGTTGCGCTTTTGGGCGTCAACATACATCATCTCTTTAGTATTGTTGGCTGAGTTTGGTTGGTTGTCGAGTCTTGTTGTATCCCTGGTCTGACTGTTAAGTGCTTACAGACTCATAGGAAGCCTTTTCATTGTTGAATTTTTGGGCGGATTTCTTTCTTATCATCTTTTTCATTGATTTTATTTTCACATTGGTCAGAGTGTTTTCTTCTTGGTATCCTACTTGGATTGTCTCTTTTTTCTTGCAGTAGGGTCTGCCTGTGAAGTTACTATTCAGTCCTTGCATTTTTTTTCCTTATATCAAAAATACAAAAAAAAATCTTATTTACATTATGGAATTTTCACTTTTGATTACTTTGCATTGATTTTGACACATGTTGAGAGATTGCATTTCATTGAAATTGTAGAGATTGCATTGGAAAGATTGAATTTAGAAGCATACCATATCCTTGATATTCAACACTAGTACTTAGAAGTGTTTTTATATTTTCTTATTTTAATATGTTGAGTTGTAATACCATTAGTTTCACGATTGCACCTCTTGAGTAAGAAGAATGCATTAAAATTAACGTTGATTAATTAAAAATGATTAGAAACAATTTTATTTTTTAGGGTACACAAACAATTATAAGACATAGGGACTTGGAATAGGATTTTGTGAGTAAACTTCTATAAGGATATTAAGCTAAACAGATGTGTCTAACGAGTGAGTGGTGAAACCCATTGTGTAATCAGTGGCATCTGGAGGCTCCACTCACAATGGAGTTAAGCACAAGGTCGCATGAGGTTGGTTGTAGAGATTGTCCTCTAATACCTTCTTAGTGTCAGAGATATTTCTAGGGTTATGTTCATATTTGGGGGTCTTGCTAGTATATTTACATCCATGAGAGGTGGTGCTTTCGAGATTTCAGTATTTTTAACCCTACCCATATGGTGGACCAGACTTACAAATGTTCTCACGCACATTGTTTATATTTTGGTGAGTCTAGTTGCTTGATAAAGGTAGCCATAGAGGTTACCTGAAGGGGTTAATCTATAGGTACCCTGATTTAGATAAGGGTTGGACAACACACAACCTTTATGGAGTATTACTTCTCTTGGGGGATCTGACCGACTGCATTGTTAATACCATGAGGGCCCTTATAACTAATTCTAATACCTCCAATATTTTGAAGGGAGTCTTAGGCCCCTCTTGGGAGAGACATACCTACTCTAGTGAGGGAGGCCCCTTTTCAACCACTATATCTTGTTTATGTGCATTGACATTTTTTATTTATTTTGGTGTGATATCTGATTATTACTTGGCCCTAGTATTTTATTTTATATCTCGAGTATTTAGTCATCATGGAGAAATACCAACCTCCTCATTGGTCTCATCATTTTTTGAAGTTACCACTGCATATTGATCCTTTACTGAAGCTTCCTTCTAAAATGAATAGAGTTAATAAACATGGTACATATATCTCCACCTCCCATAGTTGTGATCATCCAATTATGAGTATCGATTCATAACTGAACGTCTCGGATATTCCTTCGAATCCGTTTTATTATGTGATTAGTGGGATCCATTAAACTCCTTCATCTTTGACGATGTTGTTGTCAAAGGTCCGCCCCTCTAGTGCTACCCAACCTATGAGTTCTACTTGATCCATAGAACCAAACCCTTTCAGATGTGTTTTTGGTATGTTGAGTCATGATTCTCAGTCAATACCTTTGGCCTCTAATCCCTTTTTTTTTGGTATGCCCAACATGACATCGCAACTCTCATCCTTAATTTCAATGGCTAATGTGAATCCTAGTTTTGATTATGGAGGCACGACGCCTCCTTATGCTCCTTTATAATTTGGTGGAGGTCATAATCCCCAAGAGAATCCTATAGTTGGATCTTGGAAACCTCTTTCCTCTGGGCCTAATCCTAGTTTCAATTCTCTAGGATGGAGTTCTCACTTGGGCAGACAGCTCAGTTCCTATAATTCATCCTTCATCCCCTCTTACTCCACGTCGATTCCTACAAACACATTTATTATGGATAACTTGTCTCTATCCTCTAGTGTTCCATCTGGAGGGAGTCACTTTCAGAATATGGGAAACCCCCAACACGGATTTCCTTTGGTTGGGGGGAACATATATAACCCTCATCATGCTTCTTTGGCAAGTATGGTTCCCATACAACCTTTCATGAAACATTTTGGAGGAGGATATTATCCTACCGAACAAGGCCATGGTATATACTAGAACCCTAGATGGTCTGCAATCCCTCAGTCCCAATATTTCATGGGAGCATGGTATTAGATGCCGCAACCCTGGATCCCTTTTCTGGCCACACTTAATCTTCCAGATTTGTCAAAATTAATGAATTATCTTGTGCATCATGATCCGTCATGCCCCCCATCCCCACCAATCTTCCTTCAGACATTCAAAAAATTGAATGCAATACTAGTGATGATCTAGGTGATCACGTCATTGATTTACGTCTATGGTGCTCATATAACTCCCTAAATGATGATTATATTCGTTTGAGGCTATTTCAATGCACCCTCACAGGGGTCTCCACAAAATGGTACATTGAGCTACCGGGGGAGATGTATGGAACCTTTAATCAGATGGTATTGGTATTTCTAAACTACTTCTAGTTTTCGGTTCATTACGTTGTTGGCATAGAACTTTTTTTGGCCTTCTACCAATATAAAGCCACACAAATCTCATCCCATATCCTAGTTTGGCGTAGACAGAAGAGGTTGATCAAAGCCTACATTCCTGAAAATTTTCTATTGGAATGGTTCCTTAAGTCATTATTGCCTTATATTTCGAAGGATGTCTCTACATCTAGAGTAACATCTAAGGAAGAAGCCATTTTCAAATCCCAACAATTAGATCTCATATATGCTCAATATGGGATTCTTTCTAAAAATTTTCCCGGTGCACCACGATCAAACTATGATCCTAGACAAAATCTTGGGCCTCATATCGATGGAATCATAGGCGCTGCAAATGTTAAGTCTATAAGATTAGTGACAAACCAGTTGAAAGATTTATCTCTTAGCCATCCTGTAGAAAGACAAGATTCACCTTCATCCTCCACCCCCACCCAGTCGATGGATGTGCATTATGTACATTCGTCGGCTAACCCAAATGGTAACCAACAACTAGGATGGAATAGAAAGAAAGTACAAAGTAATAATAGTAAGGGTGGGAAAGATAATAATAAATCCAAGAATGACACTAACAATGATAGATCGAATAATAATGTTGGTGAGGGAAATAAATACAACCATAAGGTGAAGTTTCCTTGTAAACTTTGTAAATATGATCACCTTACCCACCTATGCCCTAAAATTGATGAATCTTTGAGGTTGTTATCATAGTCTCCCATTGTGTTGACAAATCTATTTCCACATAATCAACACATTTCCTTGGGGACCTCCAATACAATGCGTTGAACGAGAGTCAAAAACCCTTGGCACATGAAGGTGGCCATCCATGAATCAATATGTCCAAGTCTCAGATTGATGTAGCCACTTGATCTAGTGATTATGGTTCTTCAGAAATATTTATATGTCTAGATTCTCCTCCTCCTCCAAAAACACCCTTGCATATTGAAAATATGGAACATCTATCTCATATTATGAAAGGAGTATTAAATATTTATTCACACAATCCTAATCCCAAAGCCTCCCAGAACTATTCTATTTTTGAAGATATAGGCCAAACCCCTTGCGCGATATCCACTTTGGAGGTGCTCTATACGTGTCCTTCACAGATGAGTGCCTTTTTATCTATGTTAGGAGCTCTAGACCCATGCGTCTTGAAGGTTATCAAGTTTGACATCACATATTTTAACCCTCACTTAACTTACCACGTGACCTTTAAAATCCATGTAGCGTAAACAAAAATTACCATCAAACATATTGTAATTGATGAAGGTGGTGTGACGTGCATGATTTCCCTAACCTGTTGGAAATCCATTGGATTTTTGACCCTGTCACAATCTCTGACTATGTTTACCTTATTTGATGGGAATTTTTTTTGACCCCAAGGAATTATTCCCGCTTTTCTGATCCAGTTAGGTGGGAATATGGTGGAGGTAGATGTTGAGGTGGTTGATGTGCCTATTGACTACAATTAACTACTAGGGGGTAATTGGAATTATGCCATGAAATCCATCATGTTGTCCATTTTCCGCACTGTATGTTTTCCTCACGAAGGGAAAATAGTGACAATTGATCAGTTGTCCTTTGTGCACATTATTCCTAGTGCATCGGTTGGACCTTCAGTCCCTATGATTAACAAATATCAGTAGGAAAATAAAAATGTTGGTGTCAAAATTTATTCCTCTTTCATGGGTAGCTTTGATTTCATGGCACCAATTCACCATATCCATGGCATTTATAGTGAGTCTTCATCCTTGATGAGGTATGTTCCTTTCTTTGCTTCATATTTCAATGACCCTTGGACCCTACCTTCCCCGACTATGTTGTACGAAGGTCATTCACATATTGTGATGGAAATTCCAGTCTAAGCAGTAGAGGTTGTGTATCAGGCTATTCTTGACACTATTGTTGACCTAGATCCTTCCTCCTCATGGAAGAATGAGGTGGATCATATTTTAGAGCACATATGGGCTACTAAATCATTTTTTTCACAAGATTTCCTTGACGATACTTTACCTTCGGATGAATCCATATTAGAGGCCATGTTTGGTCTTGATAGGGCTTAGTATGATATGCCTCATCGATCCTATTTTCTCCCAGAACTTGTTAAGATTGAACAAGATGACTTTATATCTACCTTGAGTGAGATGGTTGGTCATGTCGTGGTTCCATTGGATACACATGGTATTTATGTCAAAGGAAACATGGAGAATCTTTCTCCTACTATCATGATCGACATCCCTCGTATCCCTGGTAAAATTGAGAATGTGTATGTCCCTGCAGATTTTTCGCTTGAAGAAATTTAGATCTACACTGATCTCTTCAAAGAATTATGAGATGTCTTCGCTTGGTTATATGAAGAGATTCTAGGGATCAACCCCAACATTTTTGAACATGAAATTAAAACCTATTTGGATGCTAAACCTATTCAGAAACTTCTTAGAGATGTTAATCCTAGGAAGGCCCTTGCTATTAAGGTAGAGGTAGAGAAGCTACTTAATCTTGGTTTCATCTACCTAGTTCCCTTGAATGAATGGGAGTACAACCCTGTTACCGTAAATAAAAAGAAAGGAATCATCCGTGTATGTATGGATTTTAGAGACCTGAAAAAGAGTTTTCCTAAGCATAACCTCCCTACTCCTTTAATTGACCAGATTCTTGACAAGTGTGTGGGAAGTGAAGTCTTTTCTTTTATGGGTGGATTTTCAGGGTATAATCAAATTCAGATCAAACTCGAGGATCAACATAAGACAACGTTTTTTTTTCTTGGGGTACTTTTGCATACCAGAAAATTCCTTTCAAGCTTAAAAATGTCGGAGCAACCTTCCAATGTGTCCTGACCTTTTATTTTCATGATCTTAATCATATTGTTGAAGCTTACCTAGATGATATCACTTCTCACTCTTGCAAGAGAGTATATCACTCCACTCACCTTCAATTAGTATTTGAGAGATGTCATTACTATTGCATTCGATTGAACCATCACAAGTGCATATTCTTTGTTAGGTATGGTTGTACTTTAGGATTCATAGTGTCTGAGAATGGGATCATGGTATATCCTATGAAGGTTGAGGCAATACTTTGATTGCCTCCCCCCTGCAACATTAGGCAAATTGAGGGTTTATAGGGGAAGGATAACTTCCTGCATCAGTTCATAGTGAACCATGCTAATGTAAATAAAGGTTTCATGTTTCTTTTAAATAATGACACTCCATTTGTATGGGATGAGCAAGCCCAAGAATCCTTCTAGGCTCTTATAAAAGATTTTGTATCGAAACCTCTGTTGAAGCCTCCAAACTACAATAGAGACTATTTTATTTATATCGTTTCATTCGAAGGGATGGTTGCTATATTTCTAGTTCATGATGATGACAAGCTCCATGAGCACATTGTCTATTATATCATTTGAACCCTGGTTGGTCCTAAACTTAAATACTCTCACGTAGAGAAGTTGGCCTTGGTCGTCATATATGCAGTTCAATGATTACAACATTATACATTACTTTGCAAGAGAATATCAATCCATTTCAATATGTCCTCATCAGGCATATCATAGGGGGGGAACAATAAGTGGATAGTTATTTTGCAATAACTTGATCTCAATTTTGTTTCTTTGAAGTATGAGAAATCACTAGTTTTTTTCGATTTGATATCGGACTTCCCTTGACTATATGAGGACATTTTTCATGATGATTTGTTCTCGGATGAACAAATTTTTCTTATTGCATATTCAGACCCCTAGTATGGAGACATTTTGATCTATTCTCAAACCTTGAAGCTACCCTAGCATCTGTCAAGAGATGATCAACGACATATATGTCATCAAGATAAAAACTACCTTATTATTGGAAACACTCTATATCATTGAGGGGTAGATAATATCTCATGTCGTTTCTTGACTCATGAGGAAGATGAGGGTGTTCTCAATGAATCTCATAGTGGGACATGTTGTGGTGATTTATTCGGGCTTGCAACAACCCAAAAGATATTGCGATCAAGTTATTTTTGGATGTCAATTTTTAAAGATTGTGTTGAAGTGGTCAAGAAGTGTCACCCTTGCTAGGTGTTTGCTTAGAAAATGCACTCACACCCATCCCCTCTTCACCCAGTCATCATTGTCGGTTCCTTCACCAAGTGGGGTGTATATTTTATGGACTAAAACCCAGCCTTGGCTGGGGGCACTAGCATATTATCATGGACATGGATTACTTTACTAAATGGGCAGAGGTCATGCCTACCATTAAATCCTATGGAAATACTACAACATTCTTCATATTCAACTAGATTATAGCCCAGTTCAGAATCACAAGAGAGATTATAATTGATCATGGAAGTCACTTTCAAATTGAAATTATGAAAGAGTTAGCATAAAAAATGGGGTTTAATCATAGTCATTCTTCCCCTTACTATCCCTAGGAAAATGGACAAGTAGAGGAAGTGAATAAATCTCTCAAGACCATCTTGCAAAAAACTATCAGCCAGATTAAATATGACTGGCATCTGATTCTTTACCCTACACTTTGGGCATACCAAACCACAGTAAATACTTCCACTCTCTCCTTTTTAGTTAGTACATGGCATGGATTTGATTCTTCCTATTGAATGTGAAATCCTTTTGTTGTGGGGTATTCTACCCTACGTACTAATAAGCTAGGGCTCTAAACTTATACGCAGATCATGACCCTTAAGATTTAACTTTTAACCTTCTACCCAAAATCTCAACCCCTTTTCGAGCAAACAATGGAAGAATCTTCAACCCCTTTCGAAAGCAAAACAATGGAAGAATCGACTCACCTTTTTAACGATGATTGAAGTAGATCCTCCACAGCCTCTATTTCCCTTTGCCGCCACGCCCCTTCTACAAAGCTTCCCGCAATCAAGACAAAACTACACATTGCATGCTACTGATCTAATAGGGGTTAGAAATAAAACATAAATCAAAATGACATAGATGATTCATGAACTTTGGGACTCGAAAAGCATCTTTCATTAGTCTCAAAATGAATCACTTACAATGAGTTCTCCGGAGATCTGGCCACCATTCCCATCCTCGGATCCCGGAACCCTCCCTTCTTTGTCCTCCAACCGGCCGCAACATGAAGTTCTCCTGCTTAAGGCAAAGCTAAAAGGATGGGACAATAATAGCTTGGCAATTTTGGCAGAAGTTTCTTTGCTATCCTTTTTCCCTCCTTTCGATTAGTACCCCCTACCCCTCCTTTATAGGCTAGGAAGAGCTAGGGGTCTAGGCTTAACTTTTAGGCGAACTCTCGGCCATGCATGGCGGAGAGTTTCAGTTAACTGACAAAAAGCCTCGTGTCCCGGCGGAAACTTTCCTGATTTTTTGCTTTGTTAGGTACTCGCGGGTTGTTTTGGGCTAGCCCGCGGATGCCCGCGTGAAGTGAAAGGACAGCAAGCGGTTTCCCGCGCCCAGTGAGAAGTTAGGGCGCGGGTTGCTTGTTTTAAGTGGTTTTTTGAGGAATTACTCAGCATGGCTTTGGCTAGGAAGAGACATGAGTTGGCCTGATGCCAGGTAAACCTGTATGGTGCATTTTAGGGTTATAACACCTTTCCCTTAAGTTGGAAATTGAGATCCTACATGACACATCCAATCTTGAAGAACACCTCGTATACCTGGAGAACCTTGGTGAGCAGCGTCGAGATGCCTCTATGCCTATGGAAGTGAATAAAAGGCGTGTTAAGGTTCAGTATGATAATTCTATCTGTCCCCAATAGTTCATGGTGGGTGACTTGGTTCTCCTTTATGACCAAGCCAAAGAATCGTTGGGGGCAGGAAAGTCCAACCCCATGTGGCACGGTCCTTATATCATTTGATGCATATTAGAGAAAGGAGCCTATGAATTAGAATATTATGAAGAGAATATATTGGATGGGCCCCGAAATGGGTTCTACCTTAAAAGGTATTACACTTGAGCCCTCAATATTGGGCGTGACCTTTTTATACTAGAGTATCTTAGTGTATACACATATTTTCCTTTGTGTCATCAACTTGATTATCAAGTTTTCCCTTGGTTGGAAGATCTCAATGGAGTCTTTGGTTTACTTAGAATTTGCAAATGGTGCTAGTTGTCATACGCATAACATGGCTTTCACTTCTTGGGTCATTTACTCACTCGAGCGAAAATTGGTGTCTTTAGGTGGTGTTCGTCTTGAGCCATCAACAAATAATGTGGCTGATTATAGCACCATTATAGATCTATTACGTGACACCATTTCTCATGGTTTTTGGTCTTTAAAAGTTTTACTGGACTCCCAGTTAGTTGTATGTCAGTTGAATGGTAATTATTGTGTATGATATCCTACTCTACTCTGACAATTCCTACGGGTGTGACTTTTAAAGGGATACTTTGATTTTCTTACTTATAATCAAATCCCAAGAAGTTATAGTCATATATTCGATGCATATGATAATTATATTTTAGATTGGAATTTTTCACATAATTAAGAAAAGAAAACACATTGTAACATTGTAACATTGTAACATATATAAGTAAAGATGGAGAACACATTTTTTTATATTTCATCCTTTCGAGTTCAAAAATATGGTGTCATAGTACAAAATGGGGCTCCCACCATCAAAATACATATATGGATGGTATACAACATGACCATGCAATCTACGCCTATGTCGCTAGATGTGTATCATGATAGCACACTACGTCATTTGCGAGACGTCGGAAGATTCATACCTATTGGCTGTCGAGCCTAATTATCTTCCTAATTAAAAGGTATTTGGTTTCATCCATGTTTATACCCCATGAATACTTTACACCCCAGAAGAATGTACACTCCTCCACATGGGGGAGTGTAGGGGGGGTTACCCCCCCTTCAGTGTTCAGGGGAGAAGCCCCCAAAGGAAAAATCTCATTGTAAATGTATATTGTAATTTCATAGTAAATCTGGATCGTTCGTTATAAGGCCGTAGATCCAACAATAGAATTTATTTTAGGGTTTCTTTCCCTAGAAGGAAACCCTCGTTTATGAGGGAAGTGTATTGTGGTTATGTACCATTGTGAATATTGTATTATGAGTGAGGAGACTTTGAGAGAAAGAAGAGGAAGTTACAGTAGGTGTGTTGTAGGTTGTATCCCTTCATTTCTTAGATACTAATAAAGGAAGGACCTGGAAATTTCTATAGTGGACGTAGACCACACTAGGTTAACCACGTATATTTGTGTCTCTATTGTATTGTGTATCTTCTATGTTTTATTTCCACATTTGTTTTATTTTATTTCTCCGCGATCCTATTTTTTTCTAACAACTAGTATTGGATCAAAACGTAACTCATAGTAAAAGAGGTTTCCTAGTTCGAGTGGGAGCAATGGAAGAAGATGGAAAGTTTAGGGTCAAGAAATTTAACGGCCAAAACTACTAGTTATGGAAGATGCAGATGGAAGATATTTATATCAGAAGGATCTATTCCTACCATTGCATGGAATAACAAAGAAGATGATGACCATGAAGGACGAAGAATGGGAGATTCTTGATAGAAAGGCTCTAGGAACGATATGATTGAGCCTGTCAGCATCGATGGCTTTCAATATTTCAAAAGAAAAGACAACGAAAGAGTTGATGGATGCATTGGATAAACAGTATGAAAAACCCTCAGCATCCAATAACATATTTCTATTGAAGATATTATTTAATATGAAGATGTAATAAGGTGGGTTTGTTGCAGATAATTTAAATGAATTTAATATGGTTACTAATCAAATGAGTTCTATAAAAGTGGGCTTTGATGATGAGTTCAGGGCTCTTCTAATATTGTGCTCATTTCCAGAAAGATGGAACGGCTTGGCCTTGGTTGTAAATATATTTTTCTTTGGTTCAAACAATTTAAAATTTCATGATGTTATTGGTGTTATCCTTAGGGAGGAAATGCGATGAAAAAGCATAGGTGAGACATCAGGTAATGCTTTAAACATGGAGAAAAAGGGAAGACAAAAGTATAGAGGAGAGGGCTCAGGGAACCATGGGAATTCTAGGAAGGGAAGATCCAAATCCAGACTCAGAAAGATAGAGTGATGGAATTGTGGGAAGAAAGTACATCTGAAGAAAGACTGCAGAACTCCAAAGAAACAAAGAGATGGACAGTAAGAGAAAAATCAAGAAGCAAATGTAACAGGTGACGTGTTACAAGATGCTTTGATTTTTTCTATCGATAATATTTATGAGTCTTGGGTAGTTTATTCAGGGAACTCATTTTATGTCGCAACCCATAGGAAACATTTTCTAGATTATGTTCAAGGTGATTTTGGAGAGGTTCATTTGGGTGATGATACACCATGAAAAATTGTTGGAATGGGAAAGGTAAAAATAAAGCAAAGCAATGGAAACCAATGGTTGTTGAAAGAGGTGAGAAATGTTCCATTTATAAGGAAAAATATAATTTCAATAGGGCAGTTGGAAAGTGAAGTTTGTATATCTATATTTATAGATAAGGTGTGGAAGGTAACCAAAGGATCATTGGTGATATAAAAAGGAGAGAAGGTAGGTACATTGTATTTATGTATTGGTAATACTAACTCTTCTATATATTTAGCTTCTATAGGAATTGATACAACACTGTGGAATCATAGGCTTGGAAAAATGAGTGAGAAGGGGATGCAGATACTTCACAAAATAAATTTGTTGCCAGGTCTTAAACAAATTGATTTAGATTTACGTGAGCATTATTTTTATGGAAAACATAAGAGAATCATATTTATTAGAATTAGAAAAGAAAAGATGAGTGAAATGTTATATATGGTGCATACAGATGTATGGGGAACAACTCAAGTATCATCTCTTGGTTCCTCTCATTATTATGTTACATTTATTGATGATGCAACTAGAAAAACTTGGGTTTATTGCATTCGACAAAAATCTAATGTTTTTTATACTTTTAAAAAATAGAAATCTTTGGTTGAGAATGAGACGGGAAAAATGTTGAAGTGTCTCAGATTAGAAAATGGAGGTGAATATTGCAACAAGGAGATTGATTTTTACTGTGCATACCATGGGATTCGTAGAGAGAATATAGTTCCAGGAACACCACAAGAAAATGGTGTGTCAGAAAGGATGAACAGGACAATCATGGACCGTGAAAGGAGTAGCATATTGCATGTTGGTTTTCCCTTATAGTTATGGGCAGATGTTGTAGATATTGTTGTTTATTTAATAAACAGAGGACCTTCAAGCTATTTGAATGGTATAATTCTAGACGAGGCATGGATAGGTAAAAAGGTAAACTATTTTTTTTTGAATACTTTTAGTTGTGAAGCATTTGTCCATATTGATAAAGAAAATAGAAAAAAGATCAAGGCAAAATCAACGAAGTGTACCTTTATTGGATATTGTGTTAATGATTTTGTTATTGCTTATGGTATTATGAAAATCACAAAATCATTAGGAGTAGAGATGTCATATTCAATGAGAAGGTCATGTATAAAGATCAGTTGCAGGGAAAGATACAAGAAAAAGAAAAACCAGAATACACAATGCTTGATGAGATCACTGAAAAATAAATTCCAATGGAACCAGAAAATAAAAATGTACAACAACAGGAGCAACACATACCTCAAAATCCTGCATGTGTTTTTAGAAGATCTACCCAGTTAAGTAAACCCCCTAAACGATACTCTGATTCATTGTATTATTTATTGTTGGTTGATTATGGTGAACCGAGATATTATGAAGAGGCAATGCAGGTAGACACTAAAAAGAAGTGGGTTCAAGGAATGAAAGAGGAAATGGATTCCCTAGTAAATAACCAGACTTGGGAGTTGGTTCAGTTCCTGTAGAAAAAAAAATCATTACAAAATAAATGGGCCTACAAGTTGAAGGAAGAAGATGGAGGAAAACGCGGTACAAGTCTAGACTTGTTGTAAAGGGGTTTGCACAAAAGAAAGGTATAGATTTTGATGAAATATTTTCTCCTGTTGTTAAAATGACTTTAATTAGGACTATTTTAAGTCTTGTGGCAGTAGAAGATTTGTAACTTGAACAGTTAGATGTAAAAACATCTTTTCTCCGTGGGGATTTGGAGGAAGAGATTTATATGCAAAATCTAAAGGGGTATGAGGCCAAAGGGAAGGAGAATTTGGTATCCAGGTTGAAGAATAGCTTGTATGGCCTAAAGAAAGCTCCAAGGTAGTGGTATTTGAAGTTTGATAGGTTTATGACTGAACAAGATTATAGTAGATGTCATTTTGACCACTGTGTTTATTTTAAAAGTCTAGGAAATGGAAACTATATTATATTGCTATTGTATGTAGACGACAAGCTTGTTGTAGGGTCTAATATGATGGATCTAAATGTGCTCAAGAAGAAATTAGCTAATTCATTTTTTATGAATAATTTGGGTGTTGCAAAGAAAATCCTTGGTATGAAAATAACAAGAGACATGAAAAATAAAAAAAAGACACTGTCTCAGGGTGAGTACATAGAGAAGGTGTTGGAGAGTTTTAGAATGTAGAATGAAAAACCAGTTAGTACACCTTTGGCCATTCATTTCAAGTTAACTAAGGAAATGTGTCCCAAGACACATGATGATCGAGGAGGCTCCCCAGGCTCAGAAAATGCTCAAAAATGAAAGTTCTCAGAATGTATCGAAACTAATTCCATTGCGACCGCCTTGTTGCGCTGATTCTAACCATATAATTACTTTATCAAATGGGTGTCGTAAGCGAGAGTTATCACACTCTGATCAGATTCTCAAACAACTAAAAATTCAAAGGTCAAACTAGAAAAAAGTCAATGATGACATTAGTGTGACATCATCAAAGACACCTCATGATGTTGTTGTGGCAGAGACAAGTGGCAATAGGTGACTAGGAAAATGGTGTAGACTTGGACCAATGGAAAAGTGACACTTGTTAATGTTTAGGAAAATGTGGTTGTGCCACGTGGCCCAGGCATGGGCAGCGACGTGGCACCAAGTCAATGGTCGAAGGGATAGGTTCCAAAAAAAATTGGGGTCTATGGGTTTTGAACCCACGGCCAATAGTAGAGAGGGGGTTTTGAACCCACAACTTTATATATATGTTTCATATATTGTTATGGTTCAAAAGGGAGGGGGTTGGGGCTAAGCCCCACCCCATGGTCATTTGTCAGAACGCATATAACCAGCAACGCAGAATATCCAATAAACATTTGGCACATGGATTAAGGCCATGCTTCCATCACCTAACCACAAGATTCGGGGGCTATGACCTTATACAAGCACCCAAATTTGGGGGATGTGACCTTATACAATCGCTTAAATTTGGGGGCTTAATACAATGTGCATTATTTATTAGGCTGAAGGTTCCATGGAACGCGCCATGTAGCCAGGAGTTGGAGCCTATTCAAGGCCAGTGCACAACCCAAAGGGATAGTGCTTGGCCATATGAAGTGCATATGACCATGTAAAGAGGGTGTGCGCCTAGCCCAAGGGGGCTATACTGTGTATTTTTATACAAAAGTGGGTTTTTAACTATACAGTGTTGATTTTAGCCTGATATTATGACCAAAAGTGGTTTTTTGAGGATATCTTGGCCATTTGGAAGAGGATTTGATCCCGGAAAGAGGCCAGATATTCAGGGGAAGTTGAGCTTCCTCATTTGAGCATGAAAACCATAAAAACTGGGCTTTTTGAAGCTTGGAGGAGACTTTTTGATGCAGGGTTTTGAAGGGGCAGTTTGTAAATTTTGGCCTTTTCTCATGTTTTTAGAGGCGTTTTTGCCATGTTCTTGAGAGGATTTTGATGATGCATGCATGAATCTGAGCAGGGAGGTATTTCATAGCAGATTTGAAGCAAGATATGCAACAACAAAGAGAAATTGTAAGAGAACTTTGAGCATTTTAAAGAGCAATAAAGAGGTCCTCCACTTGGAAGCGGGCCTGGAGACGTAGCCAACGATTGGTGAACTCTGTTATCAAACTCTTATCTCTGTTTCTCTTTCTATTTTTTTGTTATATTCTCTTCATTTGCAGCATGAATATTAATGTCTTGTCTCTTTATTCATTAATAATCATCAAGTAAAAGTCACATTTGATATTCCACAACCAGATAATAAGCTTTATGTATTTCACATTCTTAACGATCTGATGCCTAAAATACATTAAAATAACTTGCAATTTATCAGTAATACCTTCGTTTTTGGATCAAGTTTATGGTATAAGAGCATTTGGTTTTGAAGGTTTGACAGGAATTGCAAGTATTGGATGCTCACCAAAGAAAAACTCAAGCGAGGAGAAGGCCAACTTGAGGCTCTTAATACAGAAATTCAAAGAACATCGAATAAACAAGAGTTGTCTTCACCGAGAAGACTAGGTCCTTTTGCATCTGAGGACGATTTCTTTGAGTCATTTCAATTGATGAAAGCCATGGTAGAAGAAATTTATCAGGAAAGAGGACTGCGAAGAAATCCAAAAGTTGAAGAAGGTGAATCTTCAGTAAGAGAAGAAGGAGGAGTTGGAGGTGGTGGACCTTCAGAACCTTCTTCTCCTTCATCCTTATCATCTACAATTGAAGCAAGTGTACATCCCTCCAAGGATAAGAAACCTAAGAAAAATAATCATTCTTATGATATGCCTTTATTAAAGTTAGATGTAAAGTTTCAATTACCCACTTATGATGGTGAATTAGATGCAGAAAATCTAGATAATTGGGTGAGACAATTAGAAGTCTATTGCAGGATACAAAGGATTGTTGATGATGAAACAAAGATTCAACTTGCAAGTCTCAAATTGAGAGGCATAGCTCTCATATGCTGGGAAAGAAAAACTAAGGATGATCTCAATAAAAATGGTAAAACAATCTCTTCCTGGAATGACTTTATCACTGCTTTGAAGAAACAATTCTATCCATTAGAATACATGCAACAGGAAATGATGAATTGGAAAAGCTTAAGGCAACTTAAAGGTCAAAGTGTACAATAATATACTTAGATATTTCGTAAGTAAGCATTAAATTTGGGTATTCTTTTATATACACAAGAGGCACTCCTTTAATATATTAGTGGTTTACATTCTTATCTCAAGCACACTATTCTTATGCTAAATCCTTCTAACTTTGATGAAGTATGTGTACAAGCCATTCACATTGAATCAAGTAAAGGGAATGTTGGTGATAGTGTTTATACAGATACTTGGAAAATAAAGGATGCAGGGAAAAGGAGAGAGAAAGAGAAGAAGACAGCCACAGGCAGAAAGGAGAATCCTACTTCTAGGCATTGCAAGAAAGTAGGCCATGATGAAGATCCTTGTTGGGTCTTACATCCAGACTTGAAGCCAAAGAAGTATGCCAACCACGGAAGGAAGAATACCACAACTGTGACAGTTCAAGTGGATCTTGGATCAAATTATGGTGATGAGACACAGGTTGTAACTATGGGAATCTGAGGTATAAATTATTTTTCAAGTGCTAGTTCTTCTAGATCAGTTGATGTCAATGATGAGTGTAAAAGGAATGAAATTGTCCACATAAGGGTTATAACACATAATGTTAAAGTTGATACTCTTGTAGACAGTGGATCACAAGCCAATCTAATCGGTGAAGAGGTTGTAAATAACTTGGGACTTGAAAAAAATCCACATCCTAAACCATATCCATTGGGGTGGATATGTGGTGATAATAATTTGCAAGTAACCAAACAATGTAAAATCAAGTTTGCAATCACTTCTAATTATGTTGATGAAGTAGAGATTGATATAGTGCCACTAGACATATGTGGAATTGTATTGGGAAGCCCATACCTTTATGATAGGAAAGTTATATTCTATAGGGAGGAGAATAAATATTGCTTCAAGAAAGATGGGAAAGAGTACATTGGTCGTGTTCATCGCATGAAAACTGACAGATCTTTTGCAGCTACAGGGCAGTTTAAAAGAATGGTAAATGAAATAAAAGGTTTAACACTTATCTCTATAATAACACCAGAAATTAGTGATGCTAAACATGAGATGATTCCATATGTTTTTAACAATCATGAAGTGTCACCAGGGGTACAGTGTGAAGTTCAGCTGCATAATGTGATTAATGTTCCTGTTCAAAAGGGGAAGCATGTTGTTTCATTCTCATTGCCATGTCTAGTATTGTTGATTATTTTACTGCTATTCAGTGGTGTATGGCTACTAACTGTGACAAAGAATGTAGATGGTTGTGTGATAAATAAAATGATTACTTTGATAAACAATGATATCTCAATTTTCATGTTTGTTGTGATTAGTCGGGTGATTATTGTCCAACCAGAAAGGATGGACGATACCGGACAAGTGGGGAGGCAATACCGCCACTTCTTACTTGAGTAAAAGAAGACTTTTGGTGGTCCAAAAGCTTCCAAAGTGGGAAGGAATAATCCAGGAGGCTCCACTCATAAAATGCTCAAAAACGAAAGTTCTCTTAATGGATTGAAACCAATTCCATTGCAACCATCTCGTCGCGTTGATTCTAGCCATATAATTACTTTCTCAAATGGGCGTTGTATGCGAGAGTTATCACACTCTGATCATATTCTCAAACAACTAAAAATTTAAAGATCAAACTGGCAAAAAGTCAATGATAACGTCAACATGACATCACCAAAGACACCTCATGATGTTGATGTGGCAGAGACACATGGCAATAGGTGACTGGGAAGATGGTGCAGACTTGGACCAATGACAGAGTGACACTTGTCAATATTTGGGCAAATGTGGTGGTGCCACGTGGCCCAGGCATGGGCAACCACATGGCACCAAGTCAACGGTCGAAGTGATAGGTTCCAAACAAATTTGGGGTCTATGGGTTTTGAACCCACGACCGATAGCAAAGCCCAAGCGCTTTGAGGAAAGGTCCTTTTACCAATGCACCAAACATGTTACTTGTTAAACATAACCCACAACTTTATATATATGTTTCATATATTGTTATGGCACAAAAGGGAGGGGGTTGGGGCTAAGCCCCAACCCATGGTCGTTTGTCATAACACATATAACCGAAGGTGTAGACAATCCAATAAACATACGGCACATGGATTAATGCCATGATTCCATCACCTAACCACAAGATTCGGGGGGCTGTGACCTTATCCAAGCACCCAAATTTGGGGGCTTAATACAATGTGCATTCTTTATTAGGCCGAAGGTTCCATGGAATGTGCCATGTAGCTAGGAGTTGGAGCCTATTGAAGGCCAGCGCGCAGTCCAAAGGGATGGCGCTTGCCCATATGAAGTGCATATGACCATGTAAAGACACCACGCGCCCAGCCCAAGGGGGCTATACTGTGTAGTTTTATATAAAAGTGGGTTTTTAACTATACAGTGTTGATTTTAGCCTGATATTATGACCAGAAAGTGGTGTTTTGAGGATATCTTGGCCATTTTGAGGGGGATTTGATCCCAAAAAGAGGCCATATATTCAAGGGAAGTTGAGCTTCCTCATCTGAGCATGAAAACTATAAAAACCAAGATTTTTGAAGCTTGGGGGAGACTTTTTGATGCAGGGTTTTGAAGAGGCAGTTTGTAAATTTTGGCCTTTTCTCGTGTTTTGAGAGGCATTTTTGCCATGTTCTTGAGAGGAGTTTGATGATGCATGCATCAATCTGAGAAGGGAGGTATTGCACAGTAGATATGAAGCATGCTATTTAACAAAAAAGAGTAATTGTAAGAGAACTTTGAGCATTTTAAAGAGCAATAAAGAGGTCCTCCACTTGGAAGCGGGCCCAGAGACGTAGCCAACAATTGGTGAACTTCGATATCAACCTCTTGTCTCTATTTCTCTTTTTGTTTTGTTGTTCTGTTCTCTTCATTTGCAGCATGGATATTAATCTCTGATCTCTTTATTCATTAATAAGCATCAAGTAAAAGTCACATTTGATATTCCACAACCAGATAATAAGCTTTATGTATTTCGCATTCTTAACGATCCAATGCCTAAAATACATTAAACTAACTTGCAATTTATTAGTAATACCTTCATTTTTAGATCACATGAGGAGATAGAATACATGTCTAGGGTCCCTTATTCATCAACAGTTGGCATCTTGATGTATGCAATGGTTTGCACAAGACCAGATATTGCACATGCAGTGGGAGTTTTGAGCAGGTATATGAACAATCCAGGTAAAGAACATTGGGAGGCACTAAAGTGAATTATCAGGTATTTGAGAGGTACTGCTACTCATGCATTATGTTTTGGAGGTTCAGACACTATTCTACAAGGATATGTTGATTCATATATGACAACTGATAAAGATAGCAGGAAGAACACCACAGGGTATGTTTTTACTATAGGTGGAACATTGGTAAGTTGGATTTCAAAACTGAAAAAGGTTGTTGCACTTTCAAAAAAAAAAGAAGAGTATGTTGCTTCTATAAAGGATAGTAAAGAAATGATTTGGTTACATAGGTTTATGGAGGAATTGGGAAAGAAGTAGGAGAATAGTAGATTGTATTGTGACAGTGAGAGTGCCATTCATCTTGCAAAAAAACAGCCTTCCCTTTGAAGACTAAGCATATATAACTAAGGTACCATTTCATACGATCCATATTGGAAGATGGACATTTGAAGTTGGAAAAGATACACTATCCAGAATCCTGCAAAAATGTTAAAAAAGGGAGTAGCTATGAAGAAACTAAGTTCCTGCTCAGTTTTAGTTTGTCTTCAAGAATGAAGATGTAGATGAGAAATTTGCTAGGTAAAAGGAGGATCATAGTCCAACATATATAGAAATGGTGGAGTTGTTGAGATCAGTCTCCAAGTGGGAAATTGTTGGTTCTGGAGACTGATTATATTCTTGATTCAAAGGTATTTGTTTGTATTTGTGTTTATACCCCATGAAGAATTTACAGCCTGGAAGAATGTACACTCCTCCATGTAGGGGAGTGCAGGGCATGGTCCGCGGGTTTTGGGGGTGAATCCCCCAAAGGAAAAATTGCCTTGTAAATGTATATTGTAATTTCATAGTATATCTCAATCATTCCTTATAAGGTCACAGATCTGACGGTAGAAGTTATGTTAAGGTTTTTTTCCCTAGAAGGTAACCCTCTTTTATGAGGGAAATGTATTGTGGCTATGTATCATTATGAATATTGTATTATGAGTGAGGATACTATGAGAGAAAGAAGAGGAAGTTACAGAGGGTGTGTTGTAGGTTATTTCCCTTCATTTGTAGGAAAGACCTGAAAATTTCTCTCATGGGCGTAGCCCACACTGGGTGAACCATGTATATCTGTGTCTCTATTGTATTTTTTATCTTTTGTATTTTATTTCTGTATTTGTTTTATTTTATTTCTCCATGATCCTATTTTTTTCTAACAACACCCATGCACGGGGTACACCCACCACCTATTGTTGCATCGCCTCTGGTAGATCCTCCAGTTAACCATAAGAATCTTGTGCGTCAATCGAGACATGTTCCCCTACATATTTTGTAGCACTCTCTTTGCATCCCCACCCTCTACTGACTCATCTCCCCAGCCCCTCCGTTAATTCCATGGGAATCCCTTTGGCCATCACATACCTACAACTACGTAACAAAGTAGTTGCTAATATTTTATACCATACAAAAATATTTTCTTTTTTTATTTTTATTGAAAAAAAAACCAAAAAGATTAAATATGTAAAAACATTTCTTACCAATATCACCATAGGCAGAACCTGGTGGTAAAGGCATGTCAGGATCCTCTCTATAGTCGATCCCTCCATAAGGATAGTCATCAATGGCTATGACCTGTCAGTGCCACCATAAAAGGAACTCATCATTGTAGGGGATTGGCACTCTACCAGCTCTTAGCCACCTCATAACATTGATACACCATGACATGGTTGGATCCCATAGTCCATGTGGAGTAATATCTACTCTAGGGATAAAATCTAGAACCCTCTCAAAGAAAAAAATACAAAGTATGGATGCAAATCTGAAATTTCTCATTTTCCCTTGTTTGCAATCCGTCAACTGGCTATTCATGTTAGCCAATAGTGAGGTACATCAGTCATATAAAGTGGGTCTCAAACACTCTACCGCATAGAAAATGAGTGACATTGGTTCCTAGTGCAATGAGGTCGACCCAAAATTTTGAGTGAGTACACGCACGATGATATTTAATCTCATGTTATTGATCGCCCTGAGAGGGAGTTGGCTCCCTACTTTATGTGTGCCTACAACATAGTGGGTGGAAATGTCCATAGTCATACCACCCCCATCCCCTCGGGCCTTGAGATTCACTACCTCTCCTCAGTGAGACAATCGTTTGATAAATTATATATCATCTACTTCAATCCTCAATGGTTTCCCATCGAGGTTGAAGGACTCTGTCCCTAGATCTCAGTAGTTTACTAGAAACTGGGGTAACCTCACCTGAGCTATCATTCCCTTGAGAGCCCATATTTATAAAGGTAAAATATTTGTAAAGCTTGTTCATCCCTTGGATCTCTTCCATTGTTGCATCTATCTCCTCATTCTTCTATTCCCTCCATTCAATCACCATTCTGCAAAGGGAAAACCACTTTTTGAGTTAAAAACCTTTAAAAATCTTGTTCATGGACATGTATGCAAGATAACTTGGTAATAGTCACATATAGGGATTCATATATGGGTAAATGCATCTCTTTTCCCACATATATTGGGTTTTATATGTGACCCTATGATCTTTCACCTGCGTATACCCTAGTTTCCATGTTAGGCCCTCTAATACTCAAAACATGGGGTCTAAAACTGAAATTTAAACAATTGAAATTGAAGGAGAGGGGACGAGAACTTAATTGGTCCATACATATGTTGATTCCTTTGATCATAGCTCCCACAATTGACACTTGAATATCGGGCAAAAAATAGCCTAAAATGCACTATGTGGGTGAAAAAACTCAGATGGTATGGTAAAATGTTCTATTTTTACTATTAGTAGAATGTTTTTTACCCCCTTTCTATAGTTTTTTGCTATTTGTTTTACCTATGTACTAGTAGTGTAATCGAAAGACTTCATTTTTGGTGGTTTTTTCAAGGATTTTTTTTGTTTCCAGTGTCGTACTACCCGTTCATGCCTTCGGCATGTATATTCTTTTACCGACATATATGATATATTTTCACTTTGTTTTTCATTCTTGCATCATCTTATGACTGTGATCCATACACCCTAGGTACGAACCCATTTATTAGTGAAAAAGAACCTTATCAGTGCTACTAGAAGTGTCATTAGTAAGTGGTAGAGGCTTACCAAGTATGGGTTCCCTAGTTAGAACCTTTGTGTCATTTGGTGCCCATACTAAAGTTATTCCATAGGACCAGGAGTTCCTTATAGTATTCTGACCATTTTTCTTACCACAAGTATTCTGACCATTACCTATGGGACTCCCCCCTGAGTCTTGGTTAAGCTCTTTTCTAACTCTCGGAGAAAAGAAAATAATGTAGTGAACTTGTCTCTTTCACACTCGTTAAATGGAATTGAAAATACGTCTATTTGGTATAAGTTTAACCCTTTTTCGAACCAAGTAGACTACTTACAAAGAATAATACTCTTGTCCCTATTGGCTAAAAGAGTTTTCCTGGGTATTATTTTGTACTGTTTCGGGCCTTGGAGACTAAATCTATGAAAAATGACATTTTTTTGGAGTTAATCTGTAATTTTACTCCATCATCCTACTTGCATTATTAAGATTATTTTTGGTTCCTTCTTTCTCATTATAAGCCTCTTATCTCAACAATATGCATCACTAGCCAAGAAGTGCCTTCTATATATCCTTTGCAATTTGACACCCTGTAACCTTAGAGGAATCATCCCCCCGAATGTCAATGCCTTGCATGAACTTCATTGCATTGAGAATAGGTATGTTCCACTTCTTGGAACTAGTTTCTTACTCACAACACACATTTCCTCTCATGTATCATAACATTTATTTTCCATTGAAAAAAAAAAAGGACAAGCGAGAAAAGAATATTATCTCATATCGACAGCAGTTGTGTCACCTTTGAACAGAGAAATTTTTTTTGAGTCCACTTTCATCTAAAGTTTGGTTTAGCATGACCTTAGGAATCTTATCTCATTACTTAGAGTTTACTCCTCTGACTAGTTATTCTTCCCATCCCTATGTAGAGTTTGTTGATGCCTCCTACATCACAAAGTTTCATCATCAAATATTTGTTGCCTGAGTTATCTATATGTCTCGTGATCTTGTTCAAAAGGAAGTCTATAATCATGTGTCATCCATTTCTCATAACTCTTGACTTTTCATGTTAGCCATACCCTCAGTGTATCTTAGAGTCACATGAAGTTGTATTCCTACCATGTAACCTAGTCCTACTTTCATTATGGGTAGGTAACCTTGAACCCAACACATGGCATTTCCTCATTGGTTGTTGACTAGGGTGTTTCCCTTGTGCTCGATGGAAATAAATCTATTCACACATGGGGATGCATTCAATGTCTTGAATTCCATTATCCTTATTGGTAGTTTCCTCTCCTTTGCCAACATGTTTCCTCATTGGTTGTTATTCAGAGGGTCTCTTTCATGCACTACTTTCATCTGGTTCATATGAGGGACTCACAGGGTCATTGGTTCATGAAGATCCTATTCATTCAAACTCCTCCTAATCATAAATATATTTATTTATACCTCGCGCTGAATGATGAGAGATTCCCTCATTTTCTCCTTTCAGTCGGCCTCCCTCCATTGAATTCATCTCATCTATTCTAGAAATGATACCTAGAGTCCTATGAGTACATAGAGGCTTGCAGTCATCAGTGGTAGGTTCTCCCACCATCGACATTTGGGAATACATCAATGTATCATAATCAATGGATTCTTCAAATGTTCGACCTCAACACCCTTATTCACACTTGTAGAATGTACTTGATGCCTTGATACCTACTTTCATTATCGATGGGTTGTCTCAAATTTGTTAATGGTATACCTTAATTATTGGCAATCAAATGAATACTCATCGTGTTTGACCTCAACTCCTCTATTCATATTATGTAGACTTGCACCTTCGGAGGATAGTGTATAAGACCTCCATCTTACAGAAGCATCATTCCGACTACTATCTTTCATTAGACCAATACCTATATCACTTCAGTGATCATGGGGGATCAGATCATACTCCATTGTATACATATATCTTCAGATTGATTTTGAGATTGGATTCCACTATGCCTTGTTCATGACTATGAAAACCTATGGCATATGTCCCCTTTATGTTGCCTATTCATGGCTATGAACAACTATTTGATATATTTCCACATGGATCTGAACTATAATTCAGATTGGCATCCATGTGTACAAATTCATTCTAGATTGTAATATTATCATGAGAAAATACTACTTCCACTTGAGTCTTCATTACTCCAATTCTAGGAATTATAATGTATTTCATCCATCGCAGATAGTCCTATGACCTCACACATTAGGGGCATCTATTACAACAAATGTTTCCTCACTCCATGCAACTTGCTTGGATGGTCTTTGATTTCACTATGCAGACTTGAAGTTCCTTTTTCTTGCATTCCATAGCCAAAAAAACATATTTTTCCACATATATGCACTCTATCAGTTATACAATAATAATATATGAAGGTTGATCCACTATAGCCCGCGTACATTGGGATTGGTGCTCAAAATTAAAAATTACGATAGGCTTCCATGACATGTCACGACATCCATTATCCTTGACCTTCCATATATTGGAAATTCTTTTAATCATCCCTTCATTTCCATTTGAAGGATATAAATCGATCCATATACAATCCTTGATGGAATTCAACAATTCAACTTTGAGAGCGAAGACACTCTGGAAAAATTTCACTTCATATTGAGTCTGTATCCCTTTGTCCTTGAAATTATGAACTCGTTGTTCAACCCCCAAGATATTCCTTCTTTGTGATGGAGAAACTCCTTGACTCTTGTATATGAACTTTCCTTTGGTGGAGGATTGAAGTGGTGGAGGCCCAATGAGAGGGACTTAGTTTCTTAGTTCCAATATGTGCCATTATAAAATGTTGTCACCTATGTACTTTTGCTGACTATTTTAATAGAAATATTCTTTTCTCATCCAATTGATATCTTGAAAATATTAGAATTATTATTCCATGGTAACATTTGTCATGTATGTTAATTGATTATGATAATCTATATGCTAACATTATCTATTATCACCATATGCTTGCATATATTGGTTTTTGAGAACAAGATCCAGGTATAAAGCTTCGGGTTGTGTGCTCAATGGTGGTCTTCTTCAAACATTCGTATGAGGTATACTCTTAGCCTTGTATTGTTATAATTTCATTTATATAGAATACTTGGGATTATAATTTATTTTTTCATGTCATTCTATCTGTTGTGGTTTACTCCTAGCCATAGAGAGATTTTCCTTATAACACTCTGTAATAGAGGTAAACAGATGAAGTCTACTCCCCTTCACCAATAAAACTTAGTAACATATAACTCTAATCCCACCAAGAAAGAGGACATTTTCTTGAATCAAGGAGTCACAACAATTATCTTTCACAGATAAATACTCAAAGTTCACAACCTCATTTATTAGTTTTGTTTAGAGAATGTATTTTCTATTTTCTTTCCGAAAACATAATTAACTTGACTTCCCTCTGTTTTCTAAGAAACATAGAGTTTCATAGACTCTTCTCCACTCAGATTTAGTCCCTAGACCCTTCCATGTGCATCCTCTCTCATGTTCCTCATTTTCTTTCCTTCTGCCACAAGATTTCATGGGTCAAATCCCCCAAATTTGTGGGTTAGATCAGAAAATTTCAAATGGGCACTCTGCCCATTCTCTCATTGATTTCTAAGGAGGACCACCCAACCACCAACTTGAATGGTAAATAAATCATTTGGAATAGAGGTCAATTATGGGTTTGAAATTTTCAATTTAGTAGGGTACTTAATGGAATGGTTCATCTCAACCAATAAGGGTTCCCCCTCACCATTCCCTCTCATGGCATTATTTTCTATGTAAGTGATCCACCCATTAACAATTTTCTTTTCATTATCATCAAAATGCATTATATCATTTTAATTTTTCATTATGGTCCAAATTATTAAACACATTATCCATGAGTCATGGAGACATTTAGAAATATACTTACATACTGTGGAAAATGAGGTTTTACAACATTGACCTATCATTAGGGTTTCTTCATGTATTTATTACACATTCATGTACTACAATTTGTGTTTTCATTCTCAATTCTTTCCCGCATTCTTGAATCTTTCTCTTTGGTTATTTTTCCAAGATTTGTGTGAATTTCTCTAGCTATGTTCTTTGTGAATTTCACATGGTATCAGATATTATGAAGAGAAACATTGATTTATTTCACACATATGCGTTTGACTATGCAATTTTTTGTAGACAATGAATTGACTAAGAATTGCTAAGAAATGTCCCAAGAGTACATAATATATATTTCTACAACAAATGGATGATCAAACATAATGGACAAACCTGTACATATGGCTCATCAAAGATATTTTGTGGAAATGATATATAAAACTAAGTTGATCTAATGTGTTGATCCCAAATAGTCCAAACATTGTTTGGTGCAACAAAGAGATAAAATAGTGAGCGACATTCCTATATGACATGCATAGTCTTTTCTTATGCAAACAAACATCTATAACAAATGAACACTGAATTGACACAAATCAAGTATATGTAAAATAATGAAGTTTACCACACGATTTTTTTATACTAAGAGGGGGAGTGATTTGATATCAAGTACAATTTATCAGCTTTTAAAGTTTAACTTTTCAATGAAATAAATGCATTCGAATAAGAAATAAAGAGAAGAAGAAGAAATACATAGTGCACAATAGATTTGCATGGAAATCCATGGAATGTTTTTCTTATATAATAACAAGATTGCATTCATAGGAAGATACAAATTCCAAGATTCTCTATCTCCAAATGGAAGGATATTTCAACCCCCTAGTTTATAGGATCCAACCTAAAGATACAACTCCCTAGATTCTCCAGGTCCAACTAGAAGGAGGATCCAACCCTCTTTCCATTCCCATTCCTTCCACCCTCAAATACGTATATAAAAGAATCAACCTGTCATTGTTATGGTCAATTTCACTGTCATTGTCATTGTTATTTTCATTGTCTCTGTCACTATCATTGATACATCATTATTATCAAATTGGGTCCACATAGAAATTGGTTCCACATAGACTGTCATTGTCACTGTCACTATCTCTACCACTATCATTGATACATCATCATAATTAAATTGGTTGAACAAAGAAAATGGGTCCACATAGAGATCCTATGTCCACATGGGTCAACACATAAACCCCAACCACCACATAGAACCCTATGCAAAGAATCATCCTTTCATACTATAGTGAGCCCATAACAATGATCAAAACATCAACATAAGACTAGAAATATGCTTCATAAGAGATCCTTATCCTCCCAGTTCCTTCACTACAAACTTGTGATAAGATATCAAAAGCTTGGATACACTAAAAATGATAAATTCGATCTTGTACTTTGTTGGCACAGGGAAAGACCTAACGTTCAACTCTAACAGTGCACCAACAAGCCCAAAATATTGGCCCTTTCGACAACACCTGTGGAGAAGATGCAGTCTCACCCAAAGTAGCAATAGGGGGATTGCAGGACACATGTGTCTACAACCAGAGGAAATGCAGAGTGGATATGGGGCACCAACACACAACAATCTAAATATTCTTTACCATGCTTAAGCTTAATTCACAAGTTGTATCTCAGATCTAACACAAAAATTCAATAACCGTATAAAAGAAATCAAAGAACAAAACATCAACCATAGAGAACAACAATATATGTGTGGTTCACCCTCTCCCTAAGGCTACATCCACAGAACTTCATTTCTTCATATATTATATGAAAACATATAGTTCTATCTGTGCACTTATCTTGCGGATCTCTCTCTCTCTCTCTCTCTCTCTCTCTCTTCTTCTTCTCTCCCCTCCCTACACACCCAGCTACAAGGTTGATCTTCACACCCAGTTGAAGATCTTACAATACAAGAACACCCAGCTACAAGGTTGATCTTCACACCCAGCTGAAGATCTTACAATAAAAGAATATTCTCACAACAGAATACTCTCCTCACTCAATGATAATAATCACTCAACATCAACAACAAAATCTACTTAGAACTAACCAATTATTGACCAACTCTCTCAAATCTCCAAGAACTTTATTTATATATTACATTACCAATGTTTAGGTGTCAAAACCCTAGATCCCCAAAACCCTAGGTCTCTAAAACCCTAGGTCAACTTGACCCTTGTTTTCAGGGCTTCGCCAACCTGTCTTCCCTTCTTTTCTGCGAGGTTATCCAAAGCACTTGTTAGTGGCTTCTTCCTCTTGTTGATTTGTCCATATTCCATATTCTTTGTTGATCTATCTTCCTTGATCTTATCTTTCAACAGATAGCTTTCCCTTACTTCACTCCTTCTTTTCTACTTCTTTGACCACTTCGACCCATTCTCAATTAATGTGCCTTCCACGCAGTTCGCACTTCACTCTTCTTCCTTAATATTTTCTTTCTTTCATAACTAAGGGCCAATAGGACCCCAACACTCACCTGTGACTCATCTCGAGTCACTGGAGGGTTGAACCTTATGTTCCACTTCGACTTCAGACTGTGTGGATCAACTTATGCTTTCTTCTCGATCCCTCCCTTCCTTTTGCAGACTGTCTTTTCTATGTTTGATACCCAGTTTCAACTACACCTGGTACCTAGACCCTTCTTCATTTCTTTTATTTAAGTCATAGAGGCAGTGGGTTGTCATAATACAATTTCAACCTGCTCCCATTTACTAAACTTTCCTTCCATTCTCCATTCAGAGTCTTCAACTGTGCATCTCCTCCTTATGTAACATAGGTGACCTCATATGGCCCAAGCCGGTGTGTCTTGAACTTCCTTGGATGCTTCATGAAATTACTCTCATATACCAACATTGTGTCTCCTTGTTTGAATGATTTCCTCTTGATATGCCTGTCATGGTAGGCTTTCTCGCGTTCCTTTTGTACATGTTGATGAAATCCTGCTATAAACTTGTCCTCCTCTAGTTCTACCAACTGCACAAGCCTCTCTTGAATAGTGCCAGTCTCATGCATATCTATAAATGTTTCAATTCTTACGCTAGGAACTAAATATTTCATGGGTACCCCTACTTCTAGGCCATAAGCTAACTTAAAATCAGTTTGCATTGTCAGCTTCTTGCAAGTAGTTTGATATGCCCATAGTACTGTTGGAACTCTCAAATCCCAATCATCTCTTTTCACACTACAAATCTTTTCCAACGCTCTCTCCAAGATTTTATTGAAATATTTGACTGTACCATTTGATTATGGGTGGTATCGCGTGCTCTTTTGATGATGGACTTCAAAATTTCGAGTTAAGGATTCAATAGTCTTATTAATAAAATGAATACCTTGATCACTCATAAGGACCTTTGGGCATTCAAATCTGGTTAGGATATCATCAAATATGAACCGCGCAGTTTTAGTTGCACTACAGTCCTTAACTACTCTTTCTTCTACCCATCTGGTCAATTACTCTCTCGCAATGATGATGTATCAGGATCCAGTGTGATTTTGTGGTGGGTTGATAGGTCCCACAAAGTCAATGGCTCATTTCTCAAATTATTGTAAAGTTATCTAGGGCACTAAAGTCATCTCATATCTTCTAGATGGTTTCCCAACTCTTTGGTATACATCGCAGGCTCTGTAGTATTCCTTAGCATATTTCTATAAAGTAGGACACCAAATGCTTGCTCGAAGAACCTTATGCGTTGTTTCTTTCCTTGCATAATTTCCTCATGTGATGCCTCCATGTTCTTCTGTTGGAATCAATGGTCTTTCTTCCTCCATAACGCATCTCCTCAAAATCTCATCTAGTCCGATCTTATATAGTTGTCCAGCTATAAGTGAAAAATCTGCAACGTGAACTACCAATTGTTTCATCTAAATGATTGTATACTCACGGGGTTTCATTCCTATACATAGGTTCTAGAGTATCTCAATGAAGTGATCATCAACCTTTCTGATGACCAGCAACTGTGCACATGGTAGTGTATTCTCCAAAATGGTAGGTTCCTCTCCATGTTCTAGCCTAGACAAGTGGTTAGGTTCCTTGTTCATTCTGTCTAGTTTGACCACAATCTCAAAGTCATTTTCTTGGAATAATAGTAGCCATCTGCATATTCTTCCCCCCAACACTGGCTTTTGATTAAGTATTTCAGTGCAAGGTGATCAATGAACATCTTAAACTTTTCTCCCAACAATTAGTGTCAAAACTTCTACGGTGCATAAACCATGGCTAAACCTTCTCTCTCAATGGTAGTGTAGTTTATCTCAGTTGTAGATAGATTCCTCTAGCAAAGGCTAGTGTGTGGTCAATATCTCCAACTCCTAGTTATGGAAACACTAATTCTAATGTAATGGATGAAGCATCGACATGGACATGGAATTCCTTACTCCAATCTGGGAAAACCAAGATAGGTGCAGTAACCATCTTCTGTTTTAGTGTGTCGAAGCTCTGCTGACATTCCTCTGACCATTAATATTGACGATCTTTCTTTAAAATATTTTCCATTGGTTATGTTATCTATTCATAGCCCTTGATAAACTTCTTGTCATATCCAGTATGTCCCAGCGCAGTGCGCAGTTGTCTAACCGAAGTAGGGGGGGTAGATCAACAATGATGGCAATCTTAGAAGGGTCTACTGACAACCCTTTCTTACATACAATGTGTCCCAGCAATACTCCAAAAGGTGTTAGGATGATGCACTTCTTTAGGTTCATGGAAATCTGCCATTGCCTACACTTAGCCAACATTAGTCTCAAACGTTCAATATGGTTTTTCAACAAGCTAAAGACAGTCTAATCATCAAAATATGCTTCCAAAAATTTATGTAAAGACTCCTTGAATGCTTCGACCACCACCTTGGAAAAGATGGCTGGCGCATTCTTCAATCTGAAAGGAATCACAATGTATTGGAAAGAAACCCATTCTATTGCAAATGTGGTCTTATGGCGATCTTCCTTAGCAATCTTGATCTGGTGATAAATTGAAAATCCATATGTGAAGGAGTAAACTTCATATCCTCCTACATTATCTAACACTTCATCAGTAAAGGGTGTAGGGAATGGATCATGTAAGCATGCATCATTCAGTTTCCTTAAATCGACACAGATTATGATCTCTCATGTCTTCTTATCCTGGACCACCCTAGGGCTAATCCATTTTGATTCTTCAATCGTTTCTATGATTCCTACTTCCAACATTATGTCTAGTTTGATCCTAACCTTCTGCTTATACTTGGTATTTAGTCTACAGGGTCTCTGCTTCACTGGCCTTGCATCTGGTTTCAAATGGATCTTCATTTCTCCCATGGGCCCTTTAATGTGCTTCATGTTTGTGAACTTGGTTGGAAACAAGTCTTGATATTCATGTAGTAATTTTGTGATCTTATCACTAGTGGTATCATCCAAATAATCTCCAACATTTGCCAACTTCTGTGCTTTCTTTGTGCCAATATTAACTTTCTTGATTTTGATTGGCTTCCCAATGAAAGGTAGTTCAATCCCCGGTCCTTCTATGTCTCTATGTCCTTCAGTTTTTGTGATGTTCACATTCTTAGGATCATCATCTTCATCAACATTGATATTGTAACAACCTTGTAATTTTTGAAGAGGGGAAGTCCACTCATCTTCATCTTGATCCAAAGGGAGGTTAGGTGCATCCTCAAAGACTTTATGTCTTACAACTTGTAAAGCATGATCTACTGTGGAGTATTGACTTTCAAATAAAAATGTAGCTATAAAGTTCTGGGTCATAGCGTACCAATATGAAGTGGTAAGGCGCAGTTCTTCTTGAAGATACTAGTTGATGGGCATAGTGTCCAAAGTGTTAATGAATTTATGCACCCACTGTTCTATAGGAATGTTGGTCCATGCCTCCTCACAACTCCACACATGGTCCTTCAGATAGCTCTGACCTGTGTATCGAACTTCGCACCCTTTGACTTGTTCTGAAAAGCATACTGTCATCAAAGTGCGACATTGGACCCACTCTACGATGTTTTTTTTGTGTGTTCCCCACCATCTTGTTGGCGTTTCTTTCAAGGCTTCATCCAGTGCCAAAAACCTCTGTTGTACTGGTACAATTTCTTCAAATTCCACTAAGAATGTTTCTAAATGATTTAAACCATCAAATGTGGGAAGATTACTTACTTCTGTGCCAATCCATTGAACTTCCCTAGTCAATATGGCACACCTCCATGCAGGAAATTCATACATTTTGTTCTACCAATTCTCTAGTGCTTCTTCTGAGTCTGATGAGCATGCGTGTTCAGTTTGCCAACTCAAGTTCCCGTCTGCTGTAGGATTAATGTAATCATGTTTCCTGACTATCAATTTGCATATATTCTCTAGTTCATAAGCACAATATTCTTCTCTGATGTGTTCTGTGTATTTGAATGTTAAGAACCAAACATCAATATAGCATGGAAAAACCTCAGGAAAAGTACTCAACGCCTTGAAACAGAGATAATTTCAGATAATAAGCCTCTTCGAGGAGGCAACCTCCTTTTACCCCACTTAAATGTTCCAGTACAAGATGATTCAAAATGAAAATGTCTCCTTGGTATATATAGGAGACTAGTAGGTATAATTGCAACTAATGGCCTAA